>WURS02031263.1:0-11595 GCA_011762765.2 Rhinocypha anisoptera | reverse complement strand
GTAAATTAAGAGTGAGCGGGAGCCTTCAGGGATCTTCGAAGATGAATTGAAATGATTAATGTTGCTTTCTGCTCAGGGGAGATCAGCGGTGGTGCATAATGCGAATTTTTCTCGATTACTATCTCAATACGAATCTACATCTACGAATTTTGTTTTAGTAACTTCTCGATGTTTCGGTGAAAGGTCCCTGGGAGTTGCATACATAAAATCCAAAATGAGCTTTTACCGAAAATCCCTGTAGTTGTTCAAGCAGTGGACAGATAACCCGAAAAATCCTGAACCAGTAAAAACGAGGACATAAAGTCACTACTCTCGTCACAATATCCACTTGAAGACATCCTTACTATGAGAAATGAAGTAGGAATAATGAAATGAACTCATTTGGGAGGTATAGGAAAAATTTAATCTAGGTTCGCAACCATCATTTTCAAATTCATGATAAAATTACACAATTTACTTACGTGAATTACAATGGTTTTATCCATTTGCTAATACCATTTGATACTAAACTGTGCTAAAAACTTCCATAAAAATAAACTGGTTTTCTGTGGAAACAGTTCTTTTTTAATCTTTTTTTCGTATTGCTCTTAAGAAAAAAAACTCCTGGATGTAAAATGGTTCAGACAATTTTGTAATGCTAATAATGTATTAAATGGTGATAATTAAATTTTAGTTTATTGATAATGAATACTAATTTTACGCATTAATACTGTCATGAGTATTAATGTAACAAAGATTTAATCAGCTTAGTGAAAGTAAATTAGAGTTTAACAGCACAAGGAGTTCTATAGAAGTGATTTTACTTTACATATAAGTTAATTAAAATTGCCCATCAGCAACCAGTATGAATATATATAAATAAATCACAGATTGGAAGCATAATTTTCTATAAATATGGTAAACAGATCAAAGCATTCAAATGATGACAAAATAAAGGCTAATTGCTTGAAAATTTTCGCGTTATTGAACTAAAATTACCCTAGAGAGGAGCATAGGCTAATGCAATAATTGTGTGCTCAATTAAATTACACAACAACAAGTTACAGTAAAAAGAGACCGAAAATAAAGCATTAATTAGCTAAATCAATTTAATCTAATATTAGCATACCAAAGTTACATAAAAAATACATGAATTAATGTGACACAGGCATAAGTGAGACCAAAACGCGTCATTAAATTTTGACATTCCTTGCTTTTTTGCTTTTGTTAATTCCGCATAATCAACCGACATGAACAAAGAATATTCTCTTCCAAACAGAGATAACGGTTTTGCCGTTGAAATTCGGTGACAAGCTAAATGAAAATTAAATTATGGATCTGTGGCCGAATGGAATAAACCAAGAGATATGAATTCAGGACGTTAACAGATAAGGAAACGGGGACATTGGAAAAGCAAAACTCGTTTTTTTTTATTATTTCATTCCGTTGACGACTGATCCGGCTAGGGAAAAGAATTTTTATGCCTTTTATATCTGAAATGAATACACGTACGGGGGAGAGGAATTCTGAATGATAACTGCTATCATTCATATCGCGCATTCCCTTTCATATAGACGACATTAGTGTTAGTCTCATTGTAATTACAATGAGGTGATTCAAATTTATTATAATCTATAACTCGTTTCAGGCGAATAATTGTTTATAAAAACATCTATGTGCAACATTACTCGTAGTAATCAAAATTACAACAAACAGCCGCTTTCAAATTTACCATGTTACTTACCAAAAATACTAAAAGGTCAAAGGTGAAGAATTATGTGAGTTGGTTAACTATTTGTACACGCGAATCCAAGCGATTTATGTTGATTAATTTATTTCTTAAAAACGTGATCACCCTTCGAAATGATTTCAAGGAACACGTTTAGTATTAATTCTAAAGGAAAACAGTGTGAACGCCTACACTTGGATTTGAATTACAAAAATAATTATATTTCCTTTCCTTTCATTTAAAATATATAGCAACATTTTCCTATCATCTAAATGCAATGATCATTTTTCTTATCCACATATCGCATTTACTTTATAAGTTGAACAGTTAATATCCACATGCGTAAATAAATATTTGACTAACTTTTCGAGTGTGATAACTGTTATTGAAAGTTTATAATTCCATTTTTCTTCCTAAGATGATGACGGTTAAAACCTTACGCATTCATTTTCTTTTTTTTTTTTTGCTTCGAACGAAAAACGGCAATATTCATTCTTAGATTTAGATAACGGCTGATTAAAATATTCTCATAATCATCAGTTTCACACATTTTTTCTGAAATAATATCCTTTAATAAATTAACTCTGAGTAATTTTTATCCGTAATTATTATTTGAACTTAAAGAAGGCATTCCAATTCACGAATATGACTCGAAATACAACAAGTATCCGACCATTTTTACTGGAATTTCTTTTGCTAAACAAGAAAGCCAGAGACTTTCATCTCCACTATTCTTATATTTCTAATTATCAATATCTAAAAATTCAGAAGGATGATATTGTTTCAATATTAATATTGCTTAGAGTAAAACTTCACTAAATATTTCCTGGTCGTGGGGAACGTGGTATATATTAAACTAAAAAGAAAAACGTTGCCGAGTCCCGATCGGGGTCGTTTAGGTCCACCTTCCTCACAATCTCCCACTTGTGTACGAATACACATTCTGATATCGCCAGAACAACAGCGAGCACGTTAAACAGTAACTCAAACTGTGCAAATCCGTTAAATCTAGAGGTCAATATTTTGCTGAATACGATCTATCCTCCGTAACACGTGGGAAACGTAAATTTGAATAACCCTTATCTACCCATGTTCACACACACACACACACAAACACAAAGATCTTCAATAAAAAAGTCAACAATTCGAGTGAGGCAACTGCGTTTTGTCTACGCTCCATCGTAAATATGTGGGCATCAATAATAACACACCTGTCGAAATCATATAAACTGAATGGCGAAATTATTTACACAGAACATATCGCTATCACTCAAAAGTTTACATTCAGAGCTATTTTTATAGCAAGAAAAATGCTCGTTTACATGAAAAATTTAAATTTTTCCGGCTCATCAAATATAGTTTTATACTCTTTTAATTGTGAAATAACCCGGGACATCAAGTAAATATCCCCCCTCGCATGCTGCGGTAGCGAGATGAGTCTCGCCCGGTTGATAAATTTCATCTCCTCTCTGTTTGTAACTACGTTCAATTAACCCGAATTGCCAAAAAAAAAGAAGTCGCCATCCTTCCCCCCCTCCTGAATTATTTCCGTTCGCCCCACCGGAACACACCGCACGTCCACGAAGGACGGAAGAGTGATCAACGTGAATACGATTCGGTGACCGCGTGACGGCCGCGGAACAACAGGCAACATGCGAAACTATGACAATCTACCAAGGAACGAAATAACAAAAAAAAAACTCCCAGTTGAGTTCCTTCGCGGAGACGTAGGAGAGTTAAAAGCATAAAGTGAACACTACAGAGAATGATGGGCCGATGCTCGAGTAGGAGCCATAGAGTTATGATTGAGGTAGAGCGAGCCACCTGGCTGCGCAGTAGAGGGAAAGCTGTTCCATCATCGAAATCACGTGACTTTTCCGCGGTGGCTCGCGATCGGTTGGCGATTGGCGCGGAGAAAACATTGTGACAGCAAAATCTTACTCAATTTCACCACAGTAATATTATAAAATCAAACAAAGACATCAAAAAAACACACAATAATAAAATTTAATTTAAATACGTATGTGGTGGTCCTGTTATTTGATTAGGTTTAAGTTATTCCCTGAAAAGATTACTCACTTGGCATTTTTCTCCCACGGAACTCTTAAAATAGATAAATAAAGAAAAGGTGTAACCATGACAGAAGCGTCATCTCGCCCTAAGTCACGTGGCCAATGATTGCACAATGCGCAGTGACCAACAATCGCTAAGTCAATACATGTATACAAGAATATCATTAGTGTCCCCCAAACACTCTTGAAGCCACAAAGAAATAGACGCAAAATAATTTACCCAAACGATAAATCACACACAGCATTAAAAACGCAATATTGCCGCCATTCGCCACCGAAGTCACGTGGTCAATGATGACATCATGAGCAAAGGACCAAAAGGCACTCTTCTGATTCTTACTCTGAGGTAGGAGCTACGAAAAAAAATAAAGGACCATCGTGAAGTAATGAAATGAACGCGTCTTGGGCCTTTAAACCACCCAGGGTTAGTCGACTACGGAGGAGATGAGAGCGGCGAGAGGGCGCATGGTTTAGATGAGTGAGTGGGTCCCCCCCCCTCCGTTGGATCATAATCTGCATTATTTCGGTGAGCCACCACCTTTTTCGGGTCGCTCTCTCCCATCCATCCCACCCCTACGGCGGGCGGGACACTCTTCTTCGGCCCCATCATCCCCTTCCTGGCGAAGCTCCCTCCAGCGCGACGCAAACAATTGCCGTCCGCCGCGCGAGATAATGTCCCAGATCCTCCTTTCCCCGCCAAAAGACCCCCTCCCCCACCCCGCCCCCACTTCCTCACGGAGTCCTGCACTCGGAAGAATGGAGACATTTTATTTTTTTTTTTAGCCCATTCAATTTCATTGCTCACGTCGCCGCTGGTCGATTCACTTACTCCGAGCCAGCAGACATCAAGGGCTTGCGGAGCAGATCCTAAACAAGGGAGTGTCTGCGAGAGAGAAAGAGAGGGAGACAGGGGGAGGAAGGGAGGACGGAAAGGGGGTGGAGAGAGGCAGAAAGAGAGTGTTAACCCTTGAGTGCCATCTCCCTTTTGATTGAAGTTTAAAGGAATGGAATGAGTCTGCGAGGAATACGAGACGCAATTTGCTGCGCGGAGGGTGAATTTTCGGGGGGGGGGGGGGGGGGGGGAAGTACGCCGGATCCACTCCTTGGAATGAAGTAATGGGGCGTCTCTATCTATTTATAACTTGCGCTGTGTTGATGGGGTTAGGGGAACGTAGGGTGAACTCGGGAAGGGGGAGATGGGGAGATGGGGTGATGATAGGTGGAAGGGAAGATGGAGTGGGGGAGAGGTGTGAGGGAAGGGTAAGATGGGTTTGGAAGATTGTAAGATACAGCGGGGGGGGGTGAGGAGAATTGGGAGGGTGGAAGAAGGGAAAAATAGGGCAGTTGGTGGGAGGGTGTTGGGGAGACTGACAACGTAGTGGAAAACGAGTTGAGATGTGCGCATTCGTTTGTGGTGATGACGCGTCATTTAAACGTGGTGCAGAAAAAAATCAGGATAAAAACCTAATATTTAAAAAAAATATTTTTCCCTCCTCTTCCTCCAGTTTACTTGATGAGTTTATCATCTGTTGATTCCATCAACCCAATACTTGTTTAATTCATGCGTTTGTTTATTTTTTTAATTGACCACGCGAAACAATACGTTGGATAGGATTCACAACGTTTTTGTAACAACGGTGGAGAAACAAAAAAAGGTGGAAAACAAAATTTAACAAAACTTTGACAACAAAGGTGGAGAATGAAAAAGTCCACCTAGCAAACCTGTGACCTCCGGTTGGGCAGACATTAACGTTACCCCGCACCACCAAAACCGGCAAACTGGGAAGTGGAAACTGGGGTGTAGTTTACTTTTTTCCTACGACATCTAGAATGTAAGAATGACCATTTTCAACTTCTTACAAAGGTGGGTCTTTCTTTGCCACTCGTAAATTTTTTCGCACTTTTCCATTTTCGTTTTGGTTCAAGAAAAGCATATAATCCTTTCCCCCGGGAGTGGAGAAGGAGATTGCTTAAAGGAAAGACGGGAAATATTGCGTCTCGGATCGGAGCAGCATTTTTCTGGAAATCTAAAGGCTTTGTGCGTGGTCGCCTCCATAGTGAGGCGCCAGCTCGGGAAGGTCACAGAGGTAAACGTCTTCCCTGTGGGAGGGTAGTCGCGGGGGGAGTGGGGCGTGGTTCCCGGGAGCGCTACGTTTCCAGCTTTACGCCGGAGGCCTTGGACGCAATCCCGGGAGAATCGCACCGACTCCACTAGAAAAGGAGATTAGTCGAGGTCAGAAAACAGTCAGAAGTTTGCAGTTGGAATTTATTAATCGTGATTTGCAGTCCAACTACCCGAAGAATAATCTTCAAATCATTTCTCTCGATTAAAACTATGATAATGTCAAAAATATTTCAATCAAACAACAAGCTTTCCAAAAAGCAGGTGAAGAGTCAAAGTAGTTGTAGTGAAACAATTGAAATGTTGATAAAAATATCCGTCAGAGAGAATACAAGGAAAAAGAAAATAGGAAAAAGTTCTAAATAAAATGAAATGTTGAATGAATTTTGAATTTTTCACTAATATTTTTAGGTAAACGTCAAAATATTTGACGCTTAGGCTCCAAATCACGATGGTGAGAAATAAGCGTTGAAATAGGTTCCACTTCCAATTAACATAAAAAAATATAGTGTGTTCAACTCTTAATCCACCCCAAATTCAGTTCCATCTCCAATTAATATAAAATATACAGTGTGTTCAACTTTCAATCTATTTGTAACCTTTTGGAGTTTTTTTCAAATCGACATGCTATGACGGTCGCCACAATTCACCGTTTACTTACGCACCCGAGGCGATTCATTAGAATCAACGCAACCACTCCGAATCCAATTCCACCGACAGTCGCGACGGCGCGTCCAATTCTGAAGACGTCCACGAGAGTGACCGACCCTACCTCCGGGAGAGCGAAGCATGACCCGAAGCATTGGACATGTGAAAGGACGAATGTTATCGCCGCCGGAGGGATGTCGACCGCAAACCTTTTTCTTCCCCCTCCGTCGCATATCCGCTGATGGACATTTTACATCGCTTCACTGATTCCCACGGTGTGCACCAGCGATTGAACATCATACCACGCCGTCTATTGCTTTAGGTTTTGCATCCAAGACACCTTCTTCCTCCAAACTCCACTCCTTCCTCCAATTTTTTCCTCTCTTATCAAATAAAAAAAAGAGGTAATTCTCATTTCGCATGAAATATCCCATAAATGTATGCCGTTATCCTCTTCTTAATAGTGTTTTTTATTTCAAGGTTTTTGCCAACACGCTAAAGAACTTCTTATATTGTCATTATAGTAGTATTTTCAAGAAGATTACGGAATAAAACGTTGCACAATCCTCATAAATAAAGCTGTTTTATTGAGTCAACATGTTTCGCTACACTGTAACAACATCAGGACTAATTTTACAAGAAAAACGCAGCGAATATATATATAGTCAACTGTTTTGGGAATTGGGTGGGGTAAGGAGATTGGAGGTGGCAGGATTGAAGGAAACTTTGGTGTGCGGAGGGAATGGGGGAAGTGGAGCGGGGAAGAGGAGTGGGTAGGGGGTAATGGGCTATGCGGAGGAGGCTGGGAGCGGGTTGGCCTGCCTGAGTTGTGGTATTTTAAGGATTCTTTGACATCTCCACACCTCGAAATGTTCTAATTTCTTGATAGTATTTACTTTCAATGTGACCTTCCAATTCATGAGAATGCATCGACCAACCGTAATATTTTACGAACCGTAATCTTAGTTCCAAGTAAAAATCCAAGAATGTAAGCACACTTTTTAGTTTTAAGAATGTCTGACGAGCAAAACCGTGTTCCAGATATTAAAATTTTGATGACTCTTTCTGTGGGTATTGCGTTTTGGAGTTAATTTAAACTTTTGTGAGATAATCATGAATAATAAATATTGAATGTGATAACACCCCCATTTAGAAACACAAAGGTAAAAAATTCCTGCTCCTCTTCGTACTTGAAGGGCGAATCTTCTATTCATTTTTCCGATGCTAAGTTAATATATCACACCATCTTTTTTCACTCATTTTCGGAAGGGTCTTCTATTTCTTTCTTTTCTATTTGTTTCACTATTATTGTCTCTTTCATGCGGTATCTATTACTTTTTCTTCTAAATATTCTCCTATTAAATACCCACGTCGTTTAATGTGCTTTAATTCCTCATTTCTAATTATATCTCAATTATAATATTTCCTTTTCTGTCGTGATTAGCTATCAGTTGACCGGGCGGGTTAGTAGAACGGGAGGCGCGATCGACCTGCTAATCCAAAGGTCATGGGATCAATCTCGCCCCGGGAATGTTTTTTTTTTGTTTGTGGAAAAATAATCGTCCTGGAAGTTCACCGTGTTTGCAACAGCTAGGGCGTGTGGCCTTAAAAATTACACGCCAAAAGAATTTACGAAACAGCCACAGAATAATGGGTTACTGATTCTTGTACGTGGTAAAGACTACACAGGGTATAAGATGGAAAATTCGAAAGGGCGAAACTGATCACATCTCCGGTGTCAGCTGTCCCGCGAATAATTAATTCGAAGGTTTTTCGACCCTGGCGGGTGGGGGGGGGGAAGGTTTAATCGAGAGAGAGAGTGAGGGAACACGCAGAGTAAAGATGGCGTGACAAGATTTCGACGCGTTCGAGAGGGAGAGGGAGGAAGTACGATAAGGAAGGGATTCTGTGGAGGCAGCCCTAACTCGCCTCGACCCGCGAGGTCACCCAAACAATGAATGCTCCTCAGGTGGGAGGTCGCGGCCACACGCCACTGCGCACACCATCCAGCGCTCGCCACGCCCCCACCACCGCAGGAGAAAAACGAAATAGATCTGGGGACACCGGAAATTAGTCGACAGGTCCGGAGGCGAGCCGGCGTGGGGAGCAGGATCGTAGGTCACCATGGTCATATCCATCCGGAAGTTGACGAGTCCTGGAGAGGACGGCGTGCCCCCTTCCCCCCCCTTCGGCGAGACGTAATCGTCCCGTCATTCTCCATTCTGCTGTTCCGCACAGACAACTCGTATTGACCCGCGCTCTTCCACCTGTCCCCGGTCCATCATCAACCCGGGGATGACATTGATGAGGTTCCGATTGATGGACGCCCACCCTTGGAAATCTCCACCGCGTCAACGTCACGAGTTTAACATTTCTGTTCGAAAAGTGTTCGTTCCGAAAATAACCTTCCTTTTTCCGAAATCATCCCGTCTGCCTCAGACAGACGAAGCCCTCTCCCTCGCTTTCCCAATCGAGCGCGAGCATCTTTTTTTCAATCGAAGTAAAGCTTACGGAATCCCACCCGCGAAACTTCGAGCAGTCGTGCGACGGAGACCACTGCGCGGACTATCGCGAGAGGCGTCTCAATTGGCTTTTGAAGTCCGTCCTGGTGGTCAAGATGTTCACACATGACTTTAGATTATCGCATCTTAAAAATGAATTAAGAAAATAGGAGGCAAGCTCTCGCTGGGGACGTAAATGCCATCGTGGTTCTTTTCTTCATCAAAAGAATGAGTTTTGAAAAAAAGATCCGCGGAATAAAGAGGGTTGAATTCAATCGATTGTTAGGTTTCAAAGGAGAAATTTTTAAACGATTTCGTTTAAGCAGTTTCCGTCAAATATGACGTTTCGCCACCCGATGCTGTCAAAGTGTATGTCAAATGTATTAGACTAAGCCGGTCGCGATATATTAAAATTTTCTCCTATGAAGCCGACAAAGTCTTATTTCCTATATTCAAGTTATACTACATATATATCCTATATACTGTTATAACGTATTAAGTCATTATTTACCACAGTAACTATTTCCGTGATTACTTTTTTTTATACTTTCTTAAAAGAATATATGAAACAGCGATTAGACAAATGCATGTAATAGCATCGAAGACCTTCACAGTTAAGATAGAAATAATTGAAACAATTGAAATAGAAACAACTGAAATGAGTAAACCCAGAAAAAGGCAAGATTGAGAAAGAGATCAAATAACAAATGGAAAATTAAGATAGGAATGCATGATCCCACTATTATGGAGGAAAGTAGAGAAGAAAGACGTGGAACGATCATATCAACAAAATGGCAGACGACAGGAGAGTTAAGATCGGTAGAGGTGAGTACCGAGAGGGAGAAACTGAATTTTGGACGACGCTGGAATAAATGGGAGCAATGCGGATAATGAATTGGAAAAGAATAGTGCTAAAGTCTACAAGACGCAGAGGAAGAGGAAGGAAAAACAGTAACGAAGCGAGCCAACGTTTGGCGGGGAATTTTTTCGAGATTCACTTGTTTCGCGAGTTTGGATAAGGATTGTTTGCATAGGCTACGGAAACTCGCTTGAGAAACTTTGCTGTGAACATTCAAACGTCCGGAGAGTATTGTTTCAACTCAAGAGTCGTGGAACCAAGAAGGTGTGTTTTAAATGACCGCGGGGGAAGGGCGTTACTGAGAAGTGGGACGGAGAAGGGGGGGAAAGAGCGGGGGGGGGGGTCGGGTTTGGGAAAGGGTTGTTTCGGGGCACGGAGAGAGAGAACGCGAGCGGATAAAAAAAGGTGTGAAAGGGGGCCGGCGTGTGACACTCGGGACTCGGCAGGCGATGTTATCACCGTGGTGGTGGGAAGGAAATGAAGCGAGGGGGGAACGGGGTGGGGGGTTGGAGAGTGTAGGGGAGGGGCAGGAGGATGAGGGGAATCGCGAAATCCCCCTCCCCCCCTTTACCCTCGTCGGGAATCCTCAGTAGCGTCAAGATTCTAACCAGAGACCATATGTTGCGCTTAGAGTGAATAATTTTATTTTCTTATTTGCCAAATTCAACAACATATATAATACTTATACTTATTTTAATAAGTAACAAAAAATATATTAATAATAAGAAAAAATATAATTTAGACAAAAAAAATAGAAAAAAACAAGAAAGATCACAGCAATATCAATAGGAATTTTAAAAAAATACACGATTAAGGTATTTACGGGTCAGGAAATTTTTTCATTCGGGTGGTAAAGGAGTGATGAGAGGTGAAGAGGTCAAGTGGAAGGGGGATGGGCGGGTGGAAGAGAGGAGGGAGTAAAATACTTTAGGAAGACGGTAGAAGGGAGAGAGATTGCTGAGAGAGGGAAAGACGGAATATAGGTGAAGGTGAAGAGGAGGTCACTGCTGCGGGTTCTGCGGCCGGGAACATGAAGGGAGAAAAAAGGAAGGACATCGTTGGATCATCGGAAATCACCACTGATGGCAGAATGGAGGAATTTCAAATCGTGGATGGTTCGACGAGTTTGCAGTGAGGGGAGATTTCAAGTGTGGACAGAATATCGTCATTGGAAAGGTTAATTCAATGTAATACTAATTTCAACCCCCTAAGTGTTATACCGATCAGAGTTTAACACGTGTCTGTTTGACGTCTTCAATTCCAACACACTAATACTAATGAAATACCAGTTTGAACATTTTTATAAAGGTTGAAAAAAAAACGTCTTGCCTTTTCCACACAAAAACTTTTTTATTGTACAACCAGTTTCGTTAACTAAGTAACATCATCAGGGGTTAAAGAAGATTAAACAACACAAAGCAGCATTCAGGATCAACAATCACAATTACCACTTCGCAAAACACCTCTTGGAACACAAGCACACCAGTGATTTCACACCAAAATTTTTCATAAAGAAAATAAGGGACCGCGACTGGATTCCTTAGAGAGTATAAAAATTTTTCAAATAATGAATTTAAAAAAAACTGCATTTTGATCAATGCTCAGCTCTGCATTTCTAGTTACACCCTTCTGCACCTACAGTTCTTTAACCAACACCCCTCCTATCCCTCCACACTTCCATCCTA
>WURS02031252.1:0-11595 GCA_011762765.2 Rhinocypha anisoptera | reverse complement strand
GAGTTTCACTAGTTGAAACATATTTTTAGAGTCTCTTATGAGCCAAAACTTCCTCCTACCCTTCCAGTCCAATCCTTGATTTCTCTTCCCCCCGGTCTGAAGAGCCTAATAGCTAAGGCAGACTTGAACTAAAACTAAAAAAAGATAATGTAGTTTCACTAGTTGAAACATATTTTTAGAGGCTCTTATGAACCTAAATTTCCTCTTACACTTCCATTTTCATCCAGGTCTGAAGAGCCTAATAGCTAAAGCAGACTTGAAACCAACACCTTAAAAAAAGTATGATTCTGGCATTTGGTCCACGAGGAAGGGTTAATGAGCTTAGATTGGAATCTTGAAATGTGAGTGTGGCGAAGGATGGAAAAAGTTGACAGAGAAGAAATGTTAGTATTAAAAATGGGATATAGCAGGTTGCTGAGAGAAATATGCAGAAGGCAGGAAAAGTGGATGTAAGAGATAGTCATAAATGAATACAGTAATGGAGGGCAGAATGTCGGGTAACCGAGGTAGAGGATATTTTCTCCTCGCCTCTTATCCTCATGGTCTTGGTTTTTCCTCTGTTATCTCCATTCAATTGCTTTCAAAACATATGCTATTAACCGTTTTAGGATCCTAGGAAATCGCTACCATATCGCCAATTAACTCAAAACAATGTATCTTTTCACACTATATACAACCGGTTTTATTGCAGGAGCGATATCACATTTCAGAAGAAACTAATAGAGTATCAATTACTGATAATAACCTGTATAACCTTGGGAATTTTTCAGACAATTAATAAAAACAAAAAAACCAATGCAAGCACCATTTTTATGATAATTACATAAAATTAAATGCCACTTTTCAATATCAGTGTACCGTTAAATATATCATAGCTTTTTCCTATTTGGTAACCAAGAACTAAAACTAATAAAGGGCTTCAAAATCAATCAAGCTTTCAAGTTAATTATTAAAAAAGTGCAACTAATTAATATCAACCTCCAAAGCGCTTTTAGCGCTAGTGCTCTAGTTAAAAAAACACATTCCTGTGATTGAGGAACGAAACACTTCCAAGCCGTTAATGAGCGATTAACGCCAGTTGACTCAGAATAGGAATAATAATAAGGCCTAAATCGTTGCACTTCAGCTCCCTGGCACCATTTTTCAATTCACCTTTAAAAGTAGTAATTCTTCGTAGCGTGGACACTCAACTCCGTTTACATAAACGGAAAGTTGCTTATCCTCCCATCGAAATTACAGAGAATTAGATCCTGCAAGAATTCAGCATCCGCCCAGTTTTCAAAATTGCGATCCTCTTGGCATGCAGCCGTGCCTTTGCTGCGTTGATCTAATTAATTCCAGTGGCCTTGCGTGGCGGTGTATGGCAACGTTCCCATGACCCTCGGGGCAAATCCGTTTAGACGATGCCTCGTGGACCGAAATCGGAAATCCTCATG
The DNA here is from genome assembly GCA_011762765.2 of Rhinocypha anisoptera. Taxonomy (NCBI): domain Eukaryota; kingdom Metazoa; phylum Arthropoda; class Insecta; order Odonata; family Chlorocyphidae; genus Rhinocypha; species Rhinocypha anisoptera. The sequence continues at coordinate 10,159 of WURS02031252.1, read as the reverse complement.
CGAGGGGTGCGAGAGGATACCGTGCTCCCTTCGAGTCGCAAACTTGAATCAACGTGGGAAACGCATGACATATACTTCCCTTCTTGCCAATCCTTATGGATCTCCAGTGTCCTCATTTTTTTTGGCGTCCCGTCAAGTAACTCTGTGCACCATACGTTAACAGGCATTATGCAATTTAGGATTCGCCCACTTACCAATGGAAGTGATTTTTTTCCATAGAGAAGACAGACAGGAATGCATATCCAAGAGCCAACATACATTTCTTCAGAGGATTTAAGGAATAATGTTTTCATACGTTACACAACCCCAAGTGAGATTAAGTTATTTTGTCATTATTTTGGTCTGCATTTCCGCATACCTTTGCTGATGTATCCATCCCACTATTTAAAAGGAAACCAATAACAGCCATGAACTGACAGCTCAAACAAAAGGGACCGGCACAAAATTAGATGGGATGACTTTTTTTTTCCTACTTTCAACAACCATTTTTTTAATATATTTGTGCATTAAATCCCCGGGACATTGTTCCAAAAATTTCTTTTGTTGAATATGTTGCTTTAGTACCTCCACTGAATTCTGGAATTTTACTTTCATTTAACAAAATGAAAATGCTCTCTAATTTATACAGTACCCTTTTATTATATTTTTGTCACTAATGAAGACGTGGATCTACACGCATTCATGGCCTTAGGTTGTGAAGACTTGCCGTAAAAATATATTTGGGTATGTATGGGTATGATGAAATTGGTATTTTAACTAAAAGGTTGTCGTGTATATTTTCACGCATTATTCAATACTGATTTTAAAAAATAACTTTCCTAACATTTTAGCTAAAATAACATAAGTCTTTTCCATAACATAACACAAGTGAAAAATTTCCGATCTTACAATTTTTTGCTAATTCAGTATCAAGACATTTCTCGTATTTCATGTAAGCCATCTTCGCCGTAAAAAATGTATGTAATGAATTTGAAATTTCGTACCGTCATTACAACTACAAATCTATTGAACGTTTATCATTACATTTGCTAAAATTAAGAAGTTTTATTGCCATCTTTACTAATTCATTCGTCACATAATGAACAAGACAAAGTAACAGACTTATACAAGATCTTATCTATCAATATCACCACAACTAATTGGGTTATTGAACTGTATATGTTTAGTTGTCACGTATGTTAGAAAAATTGTAGTATTTGTGCACGAAAAGATGAAAGCCTCTCCTCAGGCATCACCATTTTCAATATTTAAAAAAATATTAAATACTTTTTCTCAACTTAATATATCATGAGATGATGGCATAAGTCACAACGGCTGCACAATGTTTCGCGATTAAGTGAAACTGAAACGAAAGGTATCGGAATTTTGAAATAATTAAAAAAATCTTGAGTCATGATTAGTGAATATTTGAAGTTTTACATCAAGTAAATAGGCAAAAAATAGTGACATTTGCATTGCCTTTCTATTCCCACCCTTTAAAAACCCTCCTAACCATAAAATAATAAAAATTAGCTATTTCGGGCTCGTTTAAATCCTATAAAATTGGAGGCTTTTAAAAACTTTCTGCATTATCTTTTGCAATTACCCTATAGATGTGACGTTCTACATACTAAACATGCATGGAAATGCATGAAAGGGTTTAAAAACACACTGCAATTCCACATGCAAATTAATTCTTCTTCTGTAAAAGTCTTTTGCATGTGGAATTACAGTGTGTGTTTTAAACTCTTCCATGATGAGAGAATTCCACCAAGTGAAACCTGAAACCCTATCTTATATACTAATGCAGATAACTGTCCTGGGTCATCATCTACTAACACTTTTAGTCTTACAGTAAAAAAGTGAAGAGTGTTTCACGTGTATCGCACGTATTACTTTTCAATTGAAGGTAAAAGACATGATTGGCTCATTAAATCATGGTTGTTGACGCATAGCTTTTGCCGGAAAGCCTTCCGCATATACAAATAAAAATTTGGATTATTACCTGAATTCAGACAATAGTTAAATATGGATGAAAAAATACCAAAGCGTGGATATCAGAAAGAGAAATCAGAGGGACTACTACTATTTGAATGCACTACTAAGCGGAAGCACTACTATACTAAGTGAATGCACTACTATATTTCCTTCCAAACAAGAGGCACCATTATTATCGTATCACAGTGAATCGAGATAAATTTCTTACTGCCGAAATAAAAAAAGTTGATTGGCTAATCAATGTGTTTATTTCTGTTTGTTTTACTCCGAAAAAGCCGTAGAGAGAACATATTTATAGGCATTCTAAACGTTCTATGCACCGTCGAAATGTAAGAGAAATTACTAATTGATAAATTAGTTTCTACTAATAACACTAAAATCTTGAACAACATTTTGGCTATGAGTGAAGGTGTTATAATGTGGAGTAACTAAAAATCATTGGACTTTAGGAATCCACTTCAAGCACCAGGTTTCAATTCTTCTCCTGTCCATCGTTTTTATTGGTCCATTTGTCTGAGGCAGAGTGCGGCATAGACCACATGAATTTTTCAACATGCCAACTGTTTGCGGCCGTATCATCTTCGTACGAAGGATTTAATTACGTAACGCGGACATCACCTCAGCATTCTGCAGTTTATGTGCAACTACTTTACCATCATGCTGCCAGTGTAGCTGAAATGTTCCACTTGCGGCAGTTTCTCCCTCATGGAGCAAAGTCCACCTTTTTCTTTTTCGTACTCCTCACATACCAGTAATTAGTTACCGTTCTATGCATGTGGTTAACATGCTTGAGGCGCCCTTCTTTTAAGGATTTCTCCATTATCTGTTCTAATCGCGATGTTATCGAACATTTAGTAAGTAAATGTTTATTCCCAAGCTCTCAAACCCTCTTGTTTATTGCTTCCAACAAACCTCTGCGTTCCTACCAAGAGAAATGTAACAATAAAAACTTTTGAAGAGTGTTACTGAGGGATTGAAACCTTGTCCAACTTCTTTGTTCCACTATTAATTTGGCTTTCATTGTTAACGATCCATCACTCAAGAAGTCCCGGACCTTAAAATATATCCGACTCCTAGGACATTTAAACCACCGTTTTACTTATAACTTTTTTCCGGAGTTTTCCATTCATTCTTCACGAACTCATCTGTTGTTTCACATCCGCAAAACATCCACAGTGATTGGCGTTATGGCTTCAGGTTTATCCTCAATGAAATTGAGACAGTTATATTATTCCTTTATCTTTTGGGAGGTTCCACCATTAACGCGATATTTATGAAAGAAAGGCTAATCAATGGTTTCCAGTCGTCGTCAACATCTGGACGCTAAAAGTTGTTACAATAAATGTAAAAAATTGCGTTTTTTTCTCAATGCACTGTTACTAACCACAAATTACCCTGCAACTCACCACGTGGTAGCTGGCAGGTTTTGGTGTTAATGAACTAATTTTAATTCCTTCTTTAATTGGAAATTTGACGGTAAAATTTGTTGATTCATTAATATTAGCCGTTAACAATTGAAACTGAAGAAAAGTACAGCTTTAATCAAAATAAAAATCATCTCTTACAGGAGGAACTTATATCTTCTTGTGACATAAATTTTATTTGTTGTCGTTTCTATAAGCGAAGGAGATCAGGTGCACTCGCTCCTTATCATTTCCCGAATTGTAATTTGGTAAATTCAGCACACGACTCAGCGGTTTCGTCACAATAACATGCAAGTACCACCACTGTCCAATTTCCTGGATGTCGACATAACAAACCAAGTCCCCATTCCCCATTAAGTTCTTAACAACAAAGCAATACCTATCATAGTAATGCATAAAAAACAAATCTGTTGTTTTACTGGTTTTGCATCAAATCAGATCTCCGAATTCCAAAAACAATTTGATCTAAAAAGTTCTAAAACAAACTATACCGTCACACAGAACTTCTTATGAAGCCGGTTGACAAAAAGTTCCTCTGGAGCAAAATACTTTTATTTTGGCACTTCTTTTAACATAATAATGACGGAGTACCTCCAAGTAACACCTAGGACCATTTCTGGTTGTTGGAACTTCTTGAGGGGGAATGGAATTTTTAAAAAACTACCGGAATGTGACTACAAACATTCCAAATTCTGTTCATTTATGACTTTTATTCTTCTTGTGACACTCTTGTGACTCGTCTTCCTAAACACTAATGAAATTACTACGCCTCAACAGAAATTGACTGGTATCTTTGGTACATATATGATTACCTGGCATGAGTTTTCCATTGAAAACTCATGGATTCACACTCTAACATGGAAAATGTTTTAGCGAGGATGCTCGAATGAATGCTCTCACCCATCGAATTAAAATATCCAGTTTAGGCCAACAAACTTCTCCATGGAGGCGCAAGCCATCATAATACGAAGTAGGTTGTCATGAATATTTCCATTGCCTTTTTTCGCTCATTAAACAGAAAATTGCAGTCTCGGGCTTGAAATTAACGGGTTCACAACTGATTAATTATAAAATTTTAAGGAATGAAAAATCATATGAATGGATTTAGAAGAAAAACATGTACGTGTTAAGTAAGGCCGGATAAGTTTTATGTGAAAAGGAAAATTGTTCAAGAGGTGGATGGAGTACTTCAGGAATTGCTAACTTCTAAATAGGGGCAATAAGCGGTAATTGGTTACTTCTATGAGCGGTATTCACTAGTGGATTATAAATGAAAAGAACTAACAATTACAAAAGTCGCACATGTGATATGAAAATAAAAAAAAACGGAAAGGCCCCAAGAGACGACAATATCACCGCGGAACTGCTTAAATACGGAGGGTAATCATTATTGGTAAAGGTATATGAGTTGGTTAAGACAATTTTACATGGAGAAATTAGAAGTACAGTTGCCTCAGGAAATTGTACTTTTTATGGAAAAGGAGGATATATCGAATAGTCGAAAGACCCACGGTGACATACGAGCGTGAAGTGCGGTCCATTACTAAGAAACATGAGGATATACTCAATGTTTTTGAAGGAAGGATTTCCAGAGTTATCTAAGCAATGAAAACTGACAAAGAACAACACAAGTTGATAAAAATGAGGCAACCAATATTCATAATGGGAATAATCTTGTATTTTCCACAATGTTAACGTGCCACGGCGCGCTTCGCCACTCGGCAGCATATTCATGTGCTATGCGTGAATATGCTTGAGAGTAGCGAAACGCGTCGTGCCACGTTAACATTGTGGAAAATACAAGATTATTCCCATTTTGGACATCCATATGTTCCACGAATGTGAATATGTTTATCCAAGCCAATGTAAGAGCATTGTTCGATTCGTCAAAGTTCAGCGGCTTGGCTATTACCAGCACATGGAATCCTAAGGTCTGCTAGGAAAATTAATGATTGCAGACCCATTTGAGGAAGAGAAAGAGGCAGACCACGTAAAAGACGGAAGGGTGGAGTGGTAAAATATTTAAGTAAGAAAGAAGACAGAAGCTGTAAGGCTATTGCTGCTGATAGAGGTGCCTGGACAACGTCGCAAAGGAGGCCAAGGCCCACGGAAAAAATGAGGCGCCTGGAGAAGAAGAAATCTTGGACCAAGAGAAGGCGATTTAAGAATGGCGATTCTTAAAACTTCAGCCCAATCATCTAACCACGTTCAAGTCTACCTTCCTCCGGCTACGGAGGAAGGTAGACTGAAAATGTCTTTCTATCACGTGAAGCCATCGCTATTGAGCTTCTTCCCCGAGCACTCCAACCCTCAAAAAAGTACCATCGAGATCATAAAACACTTCCACGTCCAAATGCATTTATCCAATTCTCTGGCTCCATCGATTCTCGACTCTCGCCATTATTTTTCGTCTGTCTCATATATTCGACGGAATTGATGTGATTGCACGGATTGAATTATGGAAAGTATCAACTGGCAAGGCGACTGGGAAAAGAAATCAGAGAGTTGCTCTTATCTTCTTTTCCTTGTCGTAAATTACATTTAACAATTTTTTTAAATGTGTCGAATGGCCAAGGATTGGTCACTATCCCTCAATGAATTGAGGAAATGTGCTCAAGTATGCCGTGTGAAAAAATGTCGAGATCATCTGTCGCAAAAATGGTAATTGCGGCGTAGTAATAATTGAATTTAAAAATAATATACATTATAAATTAGAGAAGTAATGATCATAAACAGGGACACAACTAAATAGTTGAAGATAGAGAATAAGTGAATAGAGAATGAAGAGAAACGAATAAGAGAGAATGAAGTAAATTACCCCTATCGGGAGGAAGACAAATGAGTGCTAATCAAGATGAAAGAAAGGATAATATACGAGGGGGTAACTAGAATAACAGGAAAACCGAATAAATATGCATATTGGTCACGGAAAATTGAAGGATGAGATAGCGAGTAATATATTAGAAAAGCAAGACTGAGGGAGGAAGAAAAAGACATGTACATTTTTTCATCATACTTTTAATTCTTAAAATGGATAAAAGTTATTGGCGTGAGAAAAATAAAATGTGGGAGAGGCACTTTTATTATTATGAGACACATACTTCAATGGGATACGTTTTTAAAACCCATAAAAACCGTCATCTTTGCAGTAGACCCCCGTTACATAAAGCAGCAAACCATTTTATAAATATACACTTAAAATGAAATATTTTTAACTAGCAAGCAATCAGAAGTGTGATCCACGTCGATGTTTGCTTTTAAGACTCTGAAAATATAACTACTTATGGCCGGTAGTAATCTGCGGGTAATACCGATACCATAAAAATATTTTATCTTAGCAATAAAAACAATTTCATTCGATTGTTTCCTATATTGCGGTATGTGACTCATTTTGGAAGATATTCGCGACTGGAAATGAAAGAATAACTTTGTAATTCTAGTCTTTTGTTTAATTTTTTTTAAATAAAAGGTTTTGGAATCGCCAAGTTATTCTTTCATTTCCAATATGGATCGATTTCAGTTACGCCTGAAACTACCAATAATTGCAACTGTTACGTCAATCGATGTACACTCAAGTACAATATTCAGTTAGGCAACGTTGAGAGAATATAAATTATTCTAACAAAGTCGCTCCACAAAGGAAATTATCATGAGATATCGTCTTCGGCTCTATTCTGTGGAACTCTTTCATGATGCACAAGATAAAATTGCGAAATTAGTGTAATGAAAAATCCAAAGATAAAATCAGCTACCCGGAACCTGACAAACGTAAATCGTGAAATAATCTTTTCGCGGTATGGCTGATCTCAGGCTCTGTGCTTGGGATTTATGGTAAATTAAAGAGATAGTACTTTTACATTGAATTATGAGGATGAAACCAATTTCGACTTGCCTTTACCCTGTAAAATGTACATGATCAAATTGTAAATGAACAAGGCCCTGAGAGGTAAATTTAAATATACCCTGGTAATTATAATTAGGAATTGCTATGAAAATGCCAGAGGACTTTTTTAGGAGTAAAATGACTGCTCTTCCGAAAAAAACGGGAGCAGGTAGATGCTAGGAACAATGAACGCTGGGTTTAATGGCACATGCTTCAAACACTAACAAGAATAATCAACCGTAGGATGGAAAGAAAGATCGAAGAAAACATGTCAGAGAAACAGTTCGGATTTAGAAATAAACAAAGAGTGAGGGATGCAATACTCAGCTTAAGAATACTGGTAGAAACAATTATACATGTAAGTCACTATACGTAGCATTCGTGGACTTGGAAAAGACATTTGAAAACGTGAAATGGAGCAGGATGTTCAAGTCAATGAAGAACCTAGGCATTGATTTAACGAAAGAAGAGTAATATACTAACTTTACCAGAATTAAGTCATGGCAATGAAAACTAAAAACGAAAGCAAAATAGAAGCTAAAATAAATAAAGGCTGTAACCGCTCGGTAGGAATGTTCAACATATACTTGGAAGAGGCTAAAAGAAAATACAAGAAAAGGGCATCAGAGGAATCAAAGTGAATGGAGAAGAAATTAACATATTACATTTCGCGGATGACAAAGCAGTTAGAGAAGAGAAATATAAATATCTACAGACTACCTTAAATGAATTGGAACAAGTACAGAAGGAATATAACATGAGAATAAGTAGGATGAATACTTATATGCAAATTACATGAGGAATAGAGATGCTGACGAGCTACAAGAAGAGAATTTAGAAAAAGTGGAATCCCCTACCAACCAGAGAAGCAGGATGACATGGGACGGAATAAGTTCTACGGATATCAAGTTTAGATTACCACAAGCAAGAAGGTATCATGGTGAAGAGACAACTGCAATACTCAAGAAAGATATTACTGCAAAGAAGGAATCAATATGAAATAATGAAAATTAAAATGTGCGATTTTCCACAAAATAACATTATTTTGTGGAAAATTTCACATTTTAATATTCATTATGATAAAATTCTACCATATCAATGTTGTAGAAAGACGAAAGTAAGGGGGTACCTTACCCTGGTAAGGACAATCCTGGAATATGAATCCTGGCCAAGGATTCATATTCCTTATTCGACTTAGTAACAATTTAATAAAATTAATTGAAAGAATAGAGAGAAGCGCGGCCAGATTCGTGCTTCGTAGATACAGGACGGTGAACAGAGTAAAAGAAATGATTAAGGGATTAGTTTGGGAAAGGATACAAAAGAGGAGAAAAATTAATAGGCTGTGCAAACTGAGAGTAAAAAACAGCACTTTTCCACTAGAGTAAAAAACAGCACTTTTTACTCTCAGTATGAATCACTTCAACTACATCACGCCTGATTCGGTGAAAATTATTAGGCTGTGCAAAGTTTTCGAAATATAAGTTGCATCCTGCTTTCGAAATGTATACGGGGAAGGAGACGTTAATGGGATTGAAAGTAAAAACGCAAAATGGCTGCTACTACGGAAGGGGTGATCACAAATAGAAGATGAAGTTACTAAAGCAAAATAGAGATATTAGTAAATACTCGTCCTTTAATAGTGGAATTAAATACTGGAACAATAGGACTGGAATACCTGGAGAAGTTTTCGAGCATTTCCCTAATAATGTTATATGTTTTCGGAAGAGGGTGGCCAAATTATTTTTATAAATGCATTTTGGCAATCCAATTTTATATTCATACATTTGAGTGTGTGTTTATTTTTGTCTTATTACTGTTGTGTTGAACTGAGGGTTTAATAATGTGATTTATGTTTACTGTATCTCATTTTTACGTATTTTTTTCATCCTTGCCACCTGGCTTGTAGTCAACTGCAAGATATTGTTGTAAACAAATACATAAATATCCCGCCTGATAATTCACTGTTTGTAAGCAATATGAAAACATGATCGTATGGAGTATGGCACTCTATGGTTCAGAGACATGGACTATTGGAAAAACAGATAAGAATAGAAGTCTTATAAACATGGTTATGGCGGAAGATGTTGAAGATCAAAATGACGGAATATGGTTAGGAATGAGGAATTTTACAGAAGAGCGGAAGAAGATAAGTCAATGTGGAGTGCGATAAGAGAAAGAACACGGAAAGGACACGAGGAAGAAGTGAATAGGACACACCCTGAGGCATAATGAAGAATATATTAGAAGGAAAAATGAAAGAGAAGACTTCGCCGGGAAGGCCGAGGGACAAATATATGAGGGAAATTATAAGAGGCGTCGGAGAAGTACCAAGGAGTAAGAGAGTCAGCATTAGACAGGAAAGGATGGAAGGCTGCAGTCATCGGATTGAAACACTAATGATAATGTTTACACCTGTATTGACATTTTTTGTCAAAAATAGTAACTTTTCGACGGAAAAAGCAGGGGATTACTAAAAGAATAACTCCAAAGAAATAATCGAAAGAAAAAAATCATGTAAATGCCGTCAAGACATTGTTTATTCTTCGGTGGGCGAATTTTAAAACATGAAATAGGTAATACAGATAATGTCATGGCATAATGGGATAATAGAGAAAAGAGAACAGATATAAGAAGAGGGGAAATGGGAAGAAGGAAAAGGGAGCGGATGGGAAGCTGGGGACAAGTGAAGGAACACGGGAGTTGAGGGAGTGGCGTGAAAGGGGGGGTGGACTGGGTTGGGAAAACAGACAAGATAATGACGGGTCCTGAGCGGGAGGAGGAGGCGAAAAGGCATGGAGGGAAGGGAGGGGGTTGTCCATGCCCCCCCCCCCCCCCCCCCGCCCCCCCCCCCCCCCCCCACACCCCCCACCCC
>WURS02031241.1:0-11595 GCA_011762765.2 Rhinocypha anisoptera | reverse complement strand
ATCTCTAATTGTGCGAGGAAAAAATGACATTTTATATCTATCTGTTCGGCATCCTAACTCTCTGATTTTATGTACGTTATCTAATCTACCGTAGTATGTCGGTGCCTGTAATACGTATAATTCTGATCTCATCGTTGAAATGATCCTCCTGAAATCAAACAAACTCCTGAAATCGAACAAAAAACACCAAACCAATAATAGAGACATGGGCGTTTCTGAAACTTTTAACCCTAAAGCGTTGTAGGAAGGTTCTTTTTTAATTCTCTATATCAGATGCGCTAAGACATTGGTTTAATACATAAAAGTAACTTTGCGTGATTTTCCTGAATAACCTTCAATGATGAACAATTTCCGCAGAGATTTCTTTGATCATGGAATCTAAATGAAAGTGACTCACTGGATGTCTCCTTAGTTATTTTTTAATGCATGAGTCTTCATCTCCAAACATTGTTATTCTTTTACTTGCAGACCATGTATCTCATTATGAGTGGAATTAAGCCGATATTTTTCATATCCCAAGCCTGAGCCTTACGAATTTTACAGGTGGATTTTTCTTTTCTGATTTATTAAAAAAATGTCAACAATTTTAATACTCTAATACTTTAATGAGAGTTTTATTATTAGTCAGATTTTATTTTACGGGAATCTGCTGTTTTCTTATCAGGGCCATTAGAAAAATCACTAAAAAAAACGGGTAAGAGAAAAAATTTGATAGATATAGTAACATTGTGAGAGGTCGTGGTAGCCTAGTGGGTAGAGTGTTTGGTTACTGACCGGGGGACCCGGGTTCGAGACCGGGTGACGACACTCCGGACACCTCCAGCTAAACCCAAGATGAGTGATTTTTCTTGTACCACATCTTCGTGGGAAACCACAGGCGGCACAGGGAAATGAACTGGCCCCTCTACTCTGATGTGTGAATTTCCACAAATGCCGTGGGCTTAGTACTAGGTGTGCTCTACCCTCACTTAACACACCAACCTTCGGGTTGATCACTGTGGTGGTGGTAGTAACATTGTTCTCGCAATCCCATTAATATTCATGTATTTGCCTGAACATGAGCTGACGTTAAAATTATGACGAATTAACAAATCCATCATTAAATTTTAATTTTTGTTCACAGCCAAAATCAGGACGAAAATCTGTTATTTTCATAAAATAGTATTGTCTTTATATGACGAAAGACAGAATGCCAATATTTGTTCTAAAGCTTTTATAAAAATATAATTTTTTATACTGGAATGGATTTTTTTAGACAGCACAAAAATTTTCAAGTGAGGGAACTGGTATCGTATTCATGCAAATTACTCTCGTGGAGTCTTCGTAATTTATCTGGACTTGTACGTTGATTTGGAGTCCATCATTGCTTAGAAAGAAACATCTTAATACTAATATTTTAGCAGAAAAATGTAATTAACGTAATTTCAACTTTAAAACAGGGTAAAGCTTTCCACAGCCACCCAAAGATATAATGAGAAAAGTTAATGATTTCAAATTATGATAGAGTTGTGCACATTATCTCCATAAAATGCAAGTATAATATTATATTGGATGCAGCCATTCACTAAAAGAAAATTTCATTCAAACGATGAGAAAATTATTTTTTATTCCTATGTTGAGAAAGAGTAGGATCAACAGAATATATTTGATAGGAAATCCAATTATATATCAGTGTTCATTGAATTTATTTTATTTATCAATTACTTTATATAATATTATTATTATTACAATGACAAATGCAAGTAGACCTAAGGTCCTGTGGCATTTTACAATACTTATTACACTTACACTTCAATACATTACATTACAATACATAATACATATGAATGTGTCAATTACAACAATAAAATAATAGCTACTGAATTTAAACTGCATAATTGGGCGTTAAGCCTGTTAAGAGACTATTATTTAATGTAAGCATTGCATGTTATCTCATTACACTTCAATCTTGTCGTTTTAAGGTCTTCAAATTTTTTGGTAAGGGTCTAAACAATTCTCCAGGTAGTTGGTTCCAATCAACAACTGTTCTATTTGTAAATGAATTTTTTTTTTTAAATCTGGTTTTTGGAGTTCCAATTTAATTTTAAACTGATGGTCATTCTTCCCAAATTAGGCTGGCTCTTCGATTTCTTTTTGAAGCTCACTCCATCCCGACTCGTGATTTATTATTTTGTACAGCCCGAAAAGCCCTCTACTCCTTTTTCGCCTACTCTGTAAGCTCTCCCATCCAAAACTTCTGAGCATTTCTGACACGCTCTCAGACCACTCTTGCGTATTAAACATATCTCGCTGCCTTCCTTTGCACTTTCTCCAATTTCTTGATATGTCCCACCTCAAATGGATTCCACACAATCGCCGCATACTCTAGGATTGTCCTCACAAGTACTTTGTAAGCCATTTCCTTTGTGGCTATGGTGCTTCCCTCTAAGTTTCCCATCATCCATTGGAGAACTCTAAAACCATTACTCGCTGCGTGTTCCACTTGTGGGCCCCACCCAAGATCTATTGTTAAGTGAACGCCAAGGTATTTGCAGTTGCTTCTTTTCTGTATATAATTTCCCGAATATGAGTACCTCCTGTCTTGCACATGTTTCCTTCGTGAGAAGGTGATGTGACTGCTCTTACTTATGTTTTTACCCATTTCGTTCATGTTTACCCATTCTGAGAGACAATCAATGTCTTTTTGGAGGATTTCCTGATCATAAGCGCTCTCAATTCTGCGACAAATTATACAGTCGTCAGCAAAAAGTCTTACCCCGGAACTTATGTTAGCTGTAAAGTCATTCACATAAATTATGAACAACAATGGACCCAGAACGCTTCCTTGAGGGACGCCCGATATAACCTTTACCTCCGGCGAGTACTTTTCTCCACTTTTCACCCGTTGTCTCCTATCAGCGAGGAAATAAACATATTTCATAAAAATAAGAATTAAAATATATATATTAAATAAAAATATTAAGTAAAATATATAATAAAATTATAATATATAAATTATGATTATGCGATTAAAATAAGGACCAGTTTATAAACATTGTTAATATTTTGCCTGTACTACGAGGATTGTTTTATTATTAATAAGAAATATTTGACCCGCAATGTCTTTCAATTGTCTTAACTGATAAACTCTATTCTAGTTAAAAATCAATATTTTTGAGAAACAGCATTAGTTGTTAATTTTTATTATTTGAGACAAATTTAAACTTTGAAAAACAAATTAAGAAATCATTAAACACAATTTTTCAAATGTATTTCCATCCACTTCTCTACCTCATAAAAATTATATTTTTGGTTGATATCGTAAATAACAAAAGCTTCATTTTCCTTAGGTTTCAACACAATAAACTATACTAGGAGAAGTGTTTTCGTTTTTTTGAAGCTCAAAAAGTGCATTAACTATAAATTAAACTTTAACAGACAATTCTTTTTGTTAACATAATCTCTGTTCGTGTATCCACTACATTTATTTAAAGGAGAACCATAGTGTACAATGGTCTGTGGTTGAGATGTAGGTATGTGTGCGAACGAAGAGTGGTTAGGGAACAGTGGCCTGAATGGGTATTTCCACAATTCGGAAAAATACCTACATACTTCTGTATCACGTTCAGTTTGACCACAAGTCACGATTACTTAAAATAAAAAAACAAATTTTAAATGACATTACAAATACACTTTCCGTTAAAATACAGTATCAACCTGAAATAAATATAAATATAGCTAATTAAATATCATTTCTATAGAAATTATTACATTTATAAGGAATTAAATTTATGGATGTAATAATATCATCTATTCCGTTTAACAACTAATTACAGTAAAGGCTATATGATTACCAAAAGAAGAGTATATAATGTATATTATGAAAGAGTGCAACATATTTACATATTATTTTCTCTCTTTCGCAATATGATGAGCGGTTGAAAATAATGTTCAATTTCATCTGTACAAAAGATAGGGCTCTAATTACACCAGTAAAGACCTTAAAAGTTAAATAATCGATGGTTGTAAGATCGAGGGGCCAGGCCGATCGTTGTCACTTTGCTGCAGTAAATTCCTTCATCATTATGACGAGTGCGACGTTGCTGATAAGAACACAATTATGTATCTGCACATTTCTGATCTAGCACATCGAAGTGATTATAAAAACTTATCTGAAATTCTGTAAGTCTTGGTCAGAATTTGACACTCCGGGACACCTTCTTTGCGGACCTCGATCAAAAGTTGGTAAGTTTTTGGAAGTACTTTAAAAAAAAACTCTTGGGTGTTGAAAATATCTAGTGTTTGAGGACTCCATTATGTATCACGTCCGTGTTCGTACAAGATTAGGAAATCCTCCTGGAACCGTCTCATTACACTAAACATGTTAGCATATGGATTAAATGAATTCGTACGCGAAACCTCCTTTGACAGTGCCGCAGTATACCAATTATGAATACGTCACCGTTTGTGAGTTACATTTTCGTACGCCGCCATCCATGCAGTGCCTCTGTTAGTAATAAAAAAAAACACTCAAAAAATAAATGTTCTTTATTTTTTCGTCAGAATTCATTTCCCGTTTATCCGGAATTATTCCGAAAATAAAAGATTTTAAAATCGGTTGTGCCTTCTCTTTCCCAAGCAGCCATCGTCGTGACGGAGATAAATTTTCTCCTGGCCCTTGAAGTGGATGGCTCCGTCTGCTTGCTTGTCTCTCCCCTCCCCTCCGTCCCTCCCTCCCTCGTTTGCGTGTGCGTGTGTGTAGGGGTCCGCTCTACACTCCCTTCCCTTCCCTCTACCAGTGGAGCGCTCCAGCCAATCGTTCGCCTCACACAAACGCTTCCGCTTTCAGGCACCTCCCGTCCATTCAGACTAACGATCGCACCTGCACCTACTATTTCTCCAATTTCAAGGCCCCTGTTCAGCTATCATACCCTGAAATATGAGTCGAATGGGATTGCCAAATATTGACGGTGTCAACCACTTAAATTGTACGATTAATACCGGGGAAATAGGTTTATATTACACATTTTCGGAGGATCTCAGAACAGGATTGTCGAAAAGCATTTGTGGTTCGTCATTAATTTATTGGGGTGCTTTTTGAAGTCACGTTTCTGAAATTAAATGAGTCGTAACTTTTCTGTTTCAATAGTTCCGTTAAGGGTTATCTGGGAATGACTGTGCAACACACCAGCGCATTAATAATTTGTGGTAATAAACTAAGTTTAATAAAGCCTATGTAGGAACAAATCGTGTGATCACATAAATTTCAGGAAGTATTTGATAATTTTTTGAAAAACTTGCTGATGTTACAAATTTCATGGCTTTTATGAGAATAATTTAATTGTATTTTTTTCTAAGAAAATAATTGGACCCAAATTAATCATTAAACCAATCTAATAATTGGAATTTCCCAATACCTTATTTACCTCCTATATGTTCACTTCACTCCTACATCTTCCTAAAGCCTAAGTGAAGCATGAAATTTATATTTCAAAGGTGTACCATAGATTCCCGTTTAAATTTCATTTTACAAAGGAGTATGGTAATGCCTGAAAAGGATGATTTTGACTGGTCGTAGTATCCTATGGTATACGCAACAGTCACGACGGTACAGTTCCTAGGGTTACCTATAGTCCAAGGATCTTCAGGGAAAAACTACTCTTCATCTTGTAAAATGTATGTATCTACGCCAAAAACATACTGGTACTGTATGAAAAATAAATGTACTGCAATTAGAAAAACATATAGGACATTCTTGAAAACATCCTAATTTTAAGGTAGTAATTTTTGTCTTTTATATGAGTATTAATAATAAGGGATTTTGACGAAGAGGATGAGCAAGATTAGGATGAAAGAAGATTAATCTATTTTGTAAATAGAATGGGGGAACTGGAAAAAAAAACTATTAGACGAAAAATAGGACTATGTAAAAGAATGATTAAATAAGATTTCATTCGACATTTTCATGACAAGACGTGAATCAAGACGTGGAAAGATGTCACAAATCTATCCTCATGGATTGATGACTGGTGTTTAAAATCGTGATATATTGCTTTCATCTACAACGTAAGTACATGCATGCTGTTTCCTTACTTTCTTGTGCGCAACAAATTCGTTCGCTGTAAATATTAACTCTACATTATTGGTCCGCATTTTTAATACCCCCATAGTTTTCTTTACTTTTTTCGTGTCAATAATAAATAGATATAGCGTAGGACAGGGGTTCCCAACCGTATGCCCGAATGGTACCATGGCGCCCGCCAACATTTTTATAGTATGTGCCCGCCGCTCTTAAAATCCGCGCTGCGCCATGCCATTGTGCGTCGAATGCGATTGTATTTGAGTAAAAAAAATAATTTTTATTTTTGGTTCAACGTTTATTTTGACAGCAAAGATCCATGTTTATGCATGTTAAATAGTATTTTTTTAAATTAAACATTGTTTTTGCATATTATGTGTATTTTCACCACTGTCCAACTATAAATATACATTGTAAAAATTATTGGTGCCCGCCGCCTCATATGTGCTCTTAAGTGCAAAAAGTTTGGGGACCGCTGGCGTAGGATATCAAAAATAGATTAGCTCGCGATAAGAAGACTTTCATGACAAAGGGACAATTACTGTATTCAAGGAAGATATCACTCCAAACAAGGTGGTGTTAATTTAAAACATTCGTATGGAACATGGCACTCTATGGATCTGAGACATGGTCCACTGGAAAAAAGTCAAATAAGAATAGAAGCCTTCAGAACATGGTGTTGGAGGAGAATTCTGAAAATCATGCAGACGGACATAGATAGGAACGATGGAGTGTACAGAAGAGCGTAGGAAACTTAGGTATTTCTGGGGTACAATAAAAAAAGAAGAATAATGTGGATAGGACACACCTTGAGGCATAATGGGATCTTGAAGAATATGATAGGCGGAGGTAAAATAGAAGGTAAGGTCCCACGGAGAAGACCGAGGGACAAATATATGGGGCAAAATATGAGAGACGCTTGAAAGTTAACCTACCAAGGGGTAAGAGAGCTGGGACGAGATAGAAAAGGATGTAGTGCCTTAGCCACCTTATCTTTGGATTGAGGTCTTGATGATAATGAGCGCAGAAAATATAATAAATAAGTCTCATAAATCCTAATTCTACAAAATGTTTCACAACGCTTCATCATTTTCATTATATCATAATGGTAAGGCATATTTTCCATTTATTAAACTTATTTCAATATAAATTATTCAATTTTTGAAACATACTAGTAGTTTATATAGTATTTTATGTTCCAAGAATAAGGGAATAATAATAGTCTTATTATAGTAGCATTAATAACCAGATCTCATTATTAAAATATTTAATGAAAACTTTAATTATATAACTTATGTAATAATATAATTAACTTTGAAATATAATATTTCATATTGCACTTAGGCTTTAGGAAGATGTAGGAGTTAAGTGATATATATAGGAGATGAAGTCAGGTATTGGAAAATTCCCATTATTAGATTGGTTTAATGACTAATTTGGGTTCCATCTCTGAAGATAAAATTCATTTAACTTTCCTTAACCTACTTAGTAATGATATTCAAGCGAGATTGTTGAAACTCTTGTTAATAGGAGGCCTTTGAAGGTCTTAATGAAAATCGAATCGTAAGATTAATTGGGAAATAATGGAAAATTTTATTTTGACCTACGATATTTTTAAGCACTTCTAGGATTACCCAAAATTCATTAAGACGCCATCATTGGAGAAATGTCAAAGGTAATTTATTTGAATATTTCCTACATATTTAGAATTGAAATATTTTTCATTAAACAATTTATAGCAATATTTCGGATGTCGAAAACATTGTCTAAAATGTCATTTTTGCTTTATATTAACAATTCTCATTCCATTACAGTCCCTTAAGTTTTAACGTTTTAAACACTTCTTTCATATTCAGCTATTTAATAATTTTGGGTATAAGTATTGAAGTACAATCCGTTATGACCATTGAACTATTCACCCCTAAACTGACGAATACGTTGATCCACGTTTAGGCGTGCGGGTGAGGTGAATACATTCATGTACTTATGACCGCACGCCTTCGTATCCTCCCAGGACCCTATCCAAATTTTAAGGTCTGTACTTTCCAAAAATGTTCGAACGGTCACACTTTCCTATAGTTCATTCGAATGCGGCGCCCCCCTTTTTAACCTGGGTGCCGCTTAAGACGATTCACGACCGTCGGGCGAGTTTGAGGAGTCTGTATCCCATCCGCCGGGATTTGGGAAATTGTTTTCTGACCCACTCTCGTTTTTCTTAGTTTTCGCAGAGTTTTGGTAGAATTCCTGTTACAAATGAAAATATTTACGTAAATTTTGGTATCAAATTAATCATAAATTATCATGTAAAATAAATATGGGATGCATATTTGGATATATTCCTTCATGAAGCGTTTTGACTATGCTCAATCGTATCTCCACTAACCCCCCCGCCGCCCCTTCGGGGGGAAATGGGCGACGAGGTCAGCGAGGGTCGTCCCGGGTCCACCCTATACCCAATAAACCTTTGTCGGGAATGCAAGGGAAGAGTGGGTGCCGCCGCGGCCGCCTTTCCCCCTCTCTCCTCCGCGCGCACAGCTACCGCAGAAGAACGAGGCAGCCGCAGCTGGAAATGGGGTTTAATGCTCCAAGTGAAACTTTGTGGAAAGACTTAGTTATTAAAAGCAAATCATATACTTATTATTGCACATGAACTTGGTTTAGGAAACTTTCCCATGAACGTTTTCCGATTATATTGATATTTAACAAAGCTTAGCAATTTTGATAGATTGTCTGTAAAAATAAGTCACCACATTTTTCTTTAAGATGCCTTGGATAAGAATTTTCGGAAACTGGGACTTTATAAATTTCAAAAAAATAATAATATATAATATATTGTAAAAACAAAACATGAACGTGAATACCAATAATGACACTTAAAGAATGTCCTTTTTATCTTAAAAATTAGATAAGGGAGTGGGAATAGTCCGGACCCACTTGTTCGCTACGTCCGAACACTAATATTCGGATTCTCTTTAATGTTCGATCATTTAATTATAGTATCAATAACTGTGTTTTTCTCTAATTCTAACTACAGAGTGAATCTATTGTTTTTGCTAATTATGCAAAAGTACAGTTTAATGTTTAAATCAACTTCATTATCCTTTTAATTTCATACTCTTATTCTGCTCCATCTTTCTGGTTGCCAAACAAGAGAACGACGTCCAAACTTTTCACTTATTTTTTATGTTTGATGTTACATTATGTGTGAAAATTTAGTCATTATTACTATTATAATAAAAATGATGAAAAAATATATTTTAATTACTTAAATGATATGCTGAAAAAGATTATCTAGGTTTATTGTCTGCATTTACACCATTAAATTGTCTTAGGGAATTATTTTATCTATTTATGACTTTCACCAGGCACTCTTGTCAAAACATTCTCCTACGTTTTTATCTACTTTCATATGTGCTCCAGAATGGCCTCCCGTCTCCAGAGAACCCATACGTGTTCAACGGTGACTTCGTGGACAGAGGAAAGCGTTCCATCGAGGTGCTGATAATTCTACTCGCTTGTTTCCTCCTGTTCCCTGGGTCAGTGTACCTAAACCGAGGAAATCACGAGGACCATATTATCAATCTTCGGTAAGAAAGGAAACATTTATGTATATATATATATATATTTATATATATGCATACATATGTACATTATCGTTAAATTTTATTATAGGAATTATCGGTGAGAAATTGAAAAATTCTGTTTCTTAGCAATACTTAATTAAAGTTTTTTTGTTCACATAATAAGAATTTCGTTTAAAATAAAAATTACAATCTGACGATGTTGTTATTCCACCAAACAATTGTCTTAGGAATGAATACATTTATGATTAGAAGATTCTAAACTTGATATTTGTAGTTCTTCATACAGCTTTACATTTTGCCACTGAATTAATAAAACATTATAAAAGTTAAATTGTAAAAAGTGTCAATTTCACTTTTTATAAATTGTGAGACATAGATTCACCGTCTTTAATACTTTTCTCTTTATAGGTACGGTTTTGTCCGTGAAATGAGAAGTAAATATAGAGTAAGTATCTTTTAATTTCAATTTATAAACGATAAATTTTATCATGTATTTTGCTACTAAAAGTTATTTTCTTTAATTCGTATTCTATGAAAGTTTTAGTTTAAAAATATAGCTATTTTCTGCCAAATTAAATTTCAGTTGGCAAAGTCCTCATTTGTTTCCATTCACGGTTAATGTAAGAGAGAAACTCACGGTTATAAATTCGTCTGAAAAATAAAAACACCATTATTATAATTATTTACATAATGTTGAAACTAACTTTCATCTGGAGTCATAACTTTCTAAAAAATTGTGAGAATATAAACGCATCCTATTATTAGTAATATAAGTTGTAGCAAAATAATATTTTCACTCCTTTAATAATAATTTCATTGAACTCCACTTATAAATTGGTAAGATTCCATTGTAGGCTATATTTTATTTATCAAGATATATGTCTATATGGCGATGTTTAGACAAATAGAGAGAAAACGCTCATAGCTAGTGGTTAATTTAATTATTGTATTTATGTTACAGAAATATTGTTTACTTGAATTGTTTTGTAGGAAAAATGTTACATCTTGGCAAAATGCGTGTTAAAGAGTTAGCGAGTAAAGGAAAAAAAGATTAAAAACTTAAATAATAAATAGTTATGGTAGTAAAGTAGAAAATTATCCATCAACTATCAGTACTCTTAAGTTTACCTACGCGGGAAAAGAAATAAAAGGAATTTCATTCGCTCGGTAATTGGCAAAGAAAGACGACTATTTATATAAATTGTCAAGCTTTTTGTCCTGTTTCATAATATGTCACTAATTATCTTGAATTATATTAGAAATTTAATCTCCCTATGATTGTATAAGTTATGCACGTTTCATTACATTCTCCTTTTGAGTAAATTTTCATGACGATGGAGCTCCTCTTACAATGGTTTTGCGATGAATGCCGTATCTATGATTTTTTAACATTTCGGGATCCCTTCTTCTATTAAGACTCCTTAAATTCACTCGAGAAAATAATAATAAAAAATAGGCAGTAAGTTATCCCCTGTTAGATTAAATGGTGGAAACACCACTTAGGTGCAACAAGATCTTCACTGTTTTTTCCATCATTGATTCACCTACATCTGAATTTTAAATGCAATGATGACGTCATAACTTAGGTGTCAGTAAAAGTAATGACATAGGTAGTGAAATTCCCTCTACAAAATGATATTTCATCACCAAAGAGGTTGAGATCGTTTTATTCTAGGGGGGACAGACCATTCGTATATATTCCATATGAAGTTTATTCTATATGTATTTTTAAAGAATCTGAGTTTGTATGTTTCTATAATTTTGTGAATGGTGTAATAATGGGTCATAAAAAGTGTCATCCAGACTTTAGAAGTATCACGTAAATCCATATATATATATATATACATACGATATGTATGCATACACAAAGAGGTAATATACCCCTCCATGCCCACCCTCAGCAACACGCGGACCGCCTGCTGGTGCTCATTGAGAGGATGTACCGATGGCTCC
>WURS02031230.1:0-11595 GCA_011762765.2 Rhinocypha anisoptera | reverse complement strand
CATGTCGTGTCGTGTTAGGGTGTGCGCGCTTGCTGCCTGGGGGGGAGGGGGGGGGGTGGGTGCGGTGGGGGTGGGGGGGGGGGGTGAACTTTGTATTGCAAATGTAACTTTTTCAGTCATAAGCAGCCTAATAAGATCTAAACACGGGGAATATCATAACTCCAAAAAATATTGGATCCTGCATTATCTGATTTAGCAATCTACACAACTATTTGATAAGAAAGTCTTCAATGTAAAAATGTTATTGGATTCTGCTGTTCTGATACCAATATACAGATAACCAAATTTTGGCCAGTATTTATATCAGAATTCATTATCAGCTCTACCCTAATTGAAACACCATCAAGACATGAAGGTTTTCAACCCTATCTGAAGAAAGAAATAAAAACTGTCAAAACAATCAAAAAATAATGTTTTTATAGCAGAATAACAGCCAAATAAATCAATAACCATCATATTCCAGAACCTAAGCTGGAGTTAATAAATCTGCTTCGTGAGTGATGTTAAGTCTGATTGGAGAAGCCATTATATTGGTACATTGAGGCTAAAAAGGTTAAATGTATGTGCCTTCCACCTCTGTCATTTCAACAGGAATGGATCAGGTTCCACAAATTCATGATCTAGGATCCACAAATACATTGTCACCACCTTCATAATACCAAAAAATTAAAAATTATCAAAAAGTTTAAATGGGTTACTTAGATTCCTTAAAAATCTCATGTTAAAAGCAATCTGTTGTTATTCAAAGATATTTTTTACCATTTAAATATAAATTAGTGCCTTTCCATTTGGGATAACTCTAGGTAAACCTTCCAGCATTCAAGACATAGAGAGAAGAGAGAGATTGTACTTTATTTTTGTCCCCTTAGTTAATATTAACATTTACCTAAGGATACCTGGTAGTCATCATTATTGGAGGCTATTTTGAAATTTTATTTTCTTATGTTCCTTGGTTTACTTTGTCAGTGTATATATAAAAGAGTGAGGCTTTTCTTTGATGCTCATGTATGCTCTTCAGTTCCATTTTTATCAAGGGTTTATTTTTGATTCACTTATAATTTTCATCTCATATTCTGTGATTATGCTTTACACAGAAATTTCTTAGAACTTAACTTTATTATTATAAGGCCTATCTGTGTGATGCTTTATGTTTACTTTGTTTCAAGTGTAAAAATATTCTATTCTTTTCAGGTAAAATTTGCTATGGCTAATGACCTGGCTGGCATAATGGTTTGGGCAATTGACACAGATGATTTCCATGGTGACTGCAGTAATGACAGATCAGAGTCTAAGAAATTTCCACTTTTAAATGCTATTAATGATGCCATTGAAGAGAGCCTGGCTGAAAAACCAAATGAAATTCCAGATGATAAAGAAGAACCAGTTTCTGGATCTCCTGCAACATTTTCTATGATAAATGTGTTAGTGTCATTAATGATGCTTTATTCCTTATTCATTTAATTCATAAGTGAGTAGGAGTTCATTGAAATTCGGAATGAAAATTGAAAATTATAATCATAACATTTTCAAGGTGAATGGAATGAGTAATGTGAAATTTACATTTTAAAATATCTTTAAAGAAGCAGCTGTCGTCCAAAATATTTTTTTTCTTCAAATGTCTTTAAAATGTTTTGAGTTAAATGAACTTATCTTAATTAAACACATCAAATTTTTGGAAAGTAGCATTAGGAAATAATTTAAATGAAATCAGTATAGTTTTTATTTTAGATGGCTCATCTGTAGGGAAAAAAGTCAGTGATTTCCTGTATTGCTAAAATTTTGCAATTTTCAAAAAGAAAATTGGGAGAAACACACTTGCAAGACTACCAAAATTGTAAATACATCCATATCGTATTCCATCAGTGAAGTCAATTGAAAGAGCATCATGAAAAAATTATTGCTAACAGTGTTGAATTTAAGTGAAAGTGGTGACTGAATTATTTTTCAGCTCAGAAATCTATTCTAATCTTAATAAATTCTATGTAGTGTTAAGTAGGTATTGCATGCAATTTTATTAGAGTAAATATAAAGGACACAGTATTTGCTTGAGCACTTGAGTATTTGTTGAATCATGAGTGAAATGATTGGTTGCTGTTCTAGATAGTTTCCTGTTGTGGAAACAAGTGAACTAAGTTATCCAAAATAAATTTGGACTTCTCATGTTACATTTAGGAGAATAATACTGTAACATGTCAAATCAAGCATTGAATGGAACTCAGAAGTTTGAGTGTACCTACATGAGAGAAGTTGTAGAGAGGGAGACCACTGGTCTTGAGTTTTATTTGAGCAAGGAGATGTAAAAATACCAAAACAGCAAGCAGTGCAGGGGTGAAATAGCTACTTGTGACTCAAAACTAGTCTTTGTCTCTGGGTGTTAAAAGGGCAACAACCCCCATGCACCATAATGAAGATTTGAAATAATTTTAGTTTGATCATCAACGTTTTATATGTATGTTCACAAGGGAAATATTGTAGATAAATCAGGATTAGATAATGATTATTATTGACCCAAAGCTACAATGAGCTATTAAAAGACTCAAATCAAATTACTGTAATTATATCGGAAAATAATGCTAAGTATGATTATATGCATGAGATCAATCATTATTTCTTAGCACAGCTGTTAGTGTTAAACTTAATAAGATATGAACATGATTGACATTCAAAAATAAATTCTATTTCAAAACTAAAACAAAAAAACTATGAAAAAGGCCATCAAAGCATGCATTAATAAATTATTATGTAAAATGGGCCCTACCAGAATCTTTAATTGATTTTCTTCAAGTATATATGATTGTGATGTATATAGTTTTCCACTTTTTTATGAAATAAAATATGATTTTTGCAATTAATCATATTTTTATTGAATATCTTTAATTATGTTTCATATATAATAATGTTCTTTATTCATCCATGGCATGGTATAATCTATGATGGATGTCGTCATTGAATACAAAATACAATACATCATGTAAATCACAAGGTAAAATAAATGAATGAATAAATGAACTGACTAAATATACTTCTGGGGGTTCATCTAGACTCTATATTAATATATGTAGCCACGTTCTGACTCTTAGAAATAAATTGACCAGAGCACTTTTTAATTAGGAAATTAAACCATGTGCAAGCAAATAGTAATTAATGCCAGTGCTGCATTCTCTCACTTCCATGTCACATAAGGAGTTAGGTTCACTGCTTAGGAGAAATAGTTAAAGTACGTTGATTAAAAACACAAAATGTATTACATCCCTATATACCACAGTGATCAACTCTAAGGTTGGTATGTTAAGTGAGGGTAGAGCTCACCTAGTACAAAACCCACGGCATGTAGAGCTGCATCAGTTCCTTTCCCTGTACCACCTGTGGTTTCCTACGAAGATGTGGTACCCGAAAAATCTCTAAGCTTGGGTTTAGATGGAGGTGTCCGAGGGTCGTCACCGGGTCTCGAACCCGGGTCCCCCGGTCAGTAGCCAAGCACTCTACCCACTGGGCTACCACGACCTCAACATCCCGATATATTATGTTTTATAAATTACACCTCTCGTCCAGAACTAATCGCGCGGCGCAGGTTTGACACCTGTCGTAAATGACCAACAACCCCTCAAGAGGCGATCGCAGGACCCTCAACGACGAAAATCAGCGTTTTCTGAAGGACGAAACTCAACCCTTTGGGCACTAAAAACAAACACTCCAAATCGTTGATTTTTGCAAGGTAGCAAGAAGAGCGAAATGAGTACTACAGTGTCAAATGACGGGTAATTTGCCGGCTGGGAGACGGCTCAAGGTAGTCTGAGGCCGGTGAAGGACATGGACTTACTTTGAATGGGAGACGAGGGAATCAGATGGAAAATGACAAAATACGTGAGATAATGAAGGAAGTAAAATTATTTCGACCGTTAACTTCAGGATGGAGTGACGTAGAAACTCCACGAAACTCTTAATTAGAAAGTAAATTTAAGGAGCTGCATAACGGTTGAAGTAAGGGGTCGTGACTAGGTTTAAATAGGGAAAATAATTATTTAGTTTCCTAAAGGCGTCGCGCATTGAAATCACCGTCGCGTTCCAGCCCGAGCGTACAAGTGAGAGGGAGCGGGGAGTCAGGGGAGAAAGAAAGAGCTCATCGCATGCAGGCGTAGGGGACTCGAGCATTCATTTCTTCGAAAAAGAATATTTATAAAACCATGGTTTTCCAAGGACTATTTGCTTTTCTATGTTACCCAATGAATGTTTAAGGAAATCACTTTCAAAATACTCAATACTATGAAGCTTTATTTATAATCTAGAAGAAGTTTTCACCAACACTGACCGTGATTCCTCCTGAATATCGTCATAGAATGATTTCACCTGGACATTGTAACATGATGGATTCATTACACAGTTGGAACTCGGTTCGTCTTGTATGTTTCATTGAGCACGATAGTCCCTTATAAATACTCTAGGGCCCATATTAATAGTCGTCCCCCAGGATCCCTTAGCTCCGAAAGTCTCCCAGCAGTTTCCTTAGTCCAAAAACGGTATTAATAGTCACTTCCCAGGCCGAAGGAGTTACCTACAGCCCCATATGCTGGGATTCCAATCGACCTTGCCTGGGAGCCTCTTTTCCACTCTGCAACATTTTTTGGATGACTCGAACTAGATTAAAGGAATGACGGTTTCTGCCTATTCTTGACTTTGTGTTCGCTTGCGTTCTTGTTCTCTCTTTGCAAAATATTTAGACTGGCTTACAGTAGACCGACCTGCATCTATTATCCTCTAGAGCAGGGGAATTCAACTTGCAAGGCCTCAAGGGCCAGAACTTAACCTATAATATGGTTACAGCATGGAAGAACGGACGGTTACGGGCCATATACTAATAAATTTATAATTTTAAGTAACAATAAAAAACAATGTAAAGTATAAAAATAATTTATTTATTTCCGGCCACGGTGGCGGCGTGGGTAACGTTCTCGTCGGCCAACCCGGACGTCTCGGGTTCGAATCCCGACTAGGAGGATTTTTATATCTCCACTTAGGGCATGGTTGTGTGTGTTTCGTCCTTGATATTAAAAAAACTGCTATAGTGCCCACTGTAATTAGCCTATAAGTGCTGTTTATGGGCGATTATAAATAAATAATGACAGTAAATAAAGACGAATAAGGTGTTATCAGACAATGATTCACTTCTATCTTAATGACACAATCGAAAATAACTTAACAGGTGCGTGTGACGAGACAAAGTGAATTGACAGACGACAGTCAGCTCAGTGGCACATGGGAGGGAGGTTTGTTGTGTGTGCGCTGTGATTAGTAGTGTGAGGCTCTCGCAGTGGTGGTGGGGGCAGTACAGGTCAGTACTTGTCGTGAACAAACAATGATTACATCATAAAACCGTTCTCACAAGGACGGCATAAGAAGAAAATTTCTGAATTTTTGTATAATAAATAACCTTACGCGGGCCGCCAGTTGGACAACCCTGCTCTAGAGAGATAGCCACCTATGAAATCTCTCTTTGTGGATTTTGAATGAACTCTTTAGCTATATCAGCTTAGGATGGAAGCTTTCTTAACGCTTTTTTATTCCGATGAAATTTCAACTTACTCTCATATCAAATGGGTAATCGCAATACCTATATACATCAATGTGCTTCTCACAAGGAGGTCGCACCACCACGATGGTTCCTCATCTGTGTGCCTACCATTCCTAAGGTCGTATGACCATGGTATGACTACAGTACCATCGTATGGTATGACTGCAGTCCACCCTCTCCGATCTATTCGTCTTTTGACGGTGATTCTTTCACTGTATTTCGATACCCATCCGATTAAACTGTTCATGACCAAAAATAAGTATATACTCTACGTTGCTGGTAAGTTGGCTACCAAAGGCCCCAATCTCCCGGGAAATAAACGCACTTAATTGAAACACTATTGTCCCAGTTAATTGCTAGGTCACCTTTTCAGGAATAAACATGGACCTGAGGATAACTCCTTGGTAGCAATTATGATACGCTCCATTCGATGATTTGCACATACTCTCCCTCCACCCACTCACCGAGGCAACGTTTTCTGCCATCCCCCTCTCATGTTTCTCCCCATTCCCAACGATTTCGTCTAACCCTCCCTTTCCACCCACCCCGCGACACGCCGTTTTTCCCATGATTCCCGTATCCTCACGCCACCGTCGTGGCGACCAATCAGCTTCTTCCTTCCACTCCGTCGTTAGCGCAGGCAAGAAGGAAAATTTCTCTTTCTCATTTCTTCTTCAGATGTAGGAGTGTTTGGACGGTCTATTCTGATGAGTTTTCTCAACGCGTGGAGGAAATTGTTCTAGTAGAGAAGTTGGAAGATCCATCCTATTGTTATGGCAAGTGAAGGTATGTTGTCCGAAATTTCTCATGTTCTACTATAATGTGAATGTGTGATACTGGTATGCGTAAGTCGCTCTGAGTTGCAAGAATTTTCTTGTTTTAGTCTGAAACGTTGATTATTTGTTGAAGTAAGTTCACGCCTAATTCCGCCTTTCAATTTTTAGAGCCAATATGATTATAATGCCAAGTTCTTCGAATTCCGGCGGTCATAATTCCAGCTTTTTTCAATGAGCGTTGAAAGACTAAAAATATACTCCCGGTTTGAGAATCGACAAGGCTTAAGCGCGACAAATTTTCGCTCGATGTTCGATTGAGAAATGGCTTTGTACTATTAAAACTACTTTTTGCTATTAAATAAAGTCTTTCTCAGTTTGTAGCCCGTAGAAGCAATGTTCATTCTATGAACTACTCGGGTGATCAAATTGGGCACAAGGAAAATTTTCGAATCATTTTGTTTGCCGATTAGTTACTGGTGTGTAGTTGATTCGTTTTCCATAGTTTATGAAACCCACTGAAGTCTTTTTAATCAATTTGCAAACTTAGGCATTCAAATATGACCGATCAATGTTCTACAAATTTAGGAAATAACCATGTAAATGCGGTTTGACTATTGGAAATGATCAATGACGCGGAATTTTCCCATCGTTTTAAAGCTTTATCTACGGGAAATTCAGTGGAATTTTAACCTTTTCTTTTCTTGCAGATGTCAGATTGCCAACTGGTGCAAGAATCCTAAAGTCATAAGGAGTAATAGAAAGGCTGTGGATTTCGGTCATAGACTTCTAAAGGCTAGGATTCTGACCGAATCGTACGTGCTCTTCGAAATTATTTCCTCTTGGGTTATTCCAGACTAGAATGTTGGGACTGTCGAATTCAATAGGACTGGATGCAAACCTGTCAAAGCAGAATGGCCAGGCTTTGCAGTGGGACGGCAACTCCGGGCGTACGGGACGTCAGCTGATTTGGGTTCTTTTAATTCGAGCTGTACGGGCCTGTCCCCTTCAGGAAAGGTACAGAGTGACGACGTAATTAATAATTTAGTTTCTTTCTTTAATTGATATTAACTCTATTACGCTAAGGTTATAAAAATCTGCACATATTTAGTGCATCTTAAGTTATAGAATGTTATTTATATTTTTATTATTCTTCTAATTTTACTTCTTATTACCTCGAGGTCACAAAATGGGGAATGGTTGAAATGATCTGTGATGGAAGTGGGAACCTGTTTGATGGTTGCCTTGGGAGAACATGAATATTGTGCAACTGACGGTTCACTTAACTGACCACCGTTGCATCTTCGAGTTGATCATGAAACTGCACACCCCCGGGACGCAGGATGGAGAGAATCGCCGGTGCTGAAGAGGCTGGGTTTCAGAAGATGGCTTGCGACGTTGACGGCATCAAGGAAAGGTAGCTGGAAATTTTCTAATAGTAACCTACAGTCAAAATATTCCTGATTTAATTTTGGTCGCATTTTTAGTTTGGCTCAGGCAATAATCCCATTTCGATTAAATCATATCTATCGTTGTTCTGGGGTTACACAGTCATTGCATTAAAGGCAATGATACTTAAGTCATTTGACAATTGATTATAGGTGCCTTAGTTCAGGACTAAAATTAACAATTTTTTATAGTTAGCGTAGTCTATTGGCATGGTTCAGAAGTCTGGTCATTGAGATAAGACAAGTGCCAATTTGCAGCCTTCGAGGTGGTTAGGAAAAATTAGTTCCTCACATGATAGGGAGAATAGAATAGTGAAGGAATGACTTGGAATATATTTTCTATAAATATTAAAGGGTTCGTGTAAATTTTCTGACTTTACATTCAGCACCTCACCTTTCAGCACTCTGTGTAAAGAATTTTATCTATTTGAAAAAGGGAGTTTTACTATGGGAAGAGTGACCTTCATTCAAGGAATTCATTCTCCTTAGGTGCAACTTGACAGGAATTTCCATCATTAATTTTGACTTTTTCCTAATGTTCACCAATCCTTACTAGTCACAAATTAATTTCCTACTATAAATATTCTTACCATAGTCAATGAAGGAAGAACACATGCAGATGGCTTTGGAAATCTCTTCCATTAGAAAAATTAAGTCTAAACTTATTTCCATCTGGTTGTATTATTTATTGAGTGCATTTTCTCTTAACATTTGCATTTTGGAGTCATTGTTTGGTAGTGACTCACCCCTGCCACACCCTTGTGGCAGTTTGCAGGGTAATGCTTAGAAGTAGATTATACACTTTGAGGCTTTTCAGCAAATTATTTTAATGACTATTAAGTGAATGTATTACCTCAGTAACATCTTTCTCCTAACAATAAGTTAATTCCAAAGTGGTCCCAGCAATTGTTCCAAGATTGAATGTTAACTGCCTCATCTAAGTAATAAGGTGTAGTGGTCCTTCCACAGGAGTTTTTTCAGGCAACATACCCTAATTCTATAATTCTAAAACATTACTATGATTCAGCATCTTCATTGGACAATGGAAGATGTGGAATAGCATGTAGTTTTTTGTCACTGAGTGAATAGCTAGATTAATTTCATTTCAAGGAAGACTACCGTTACATTTTTCTTTAATACTTTTAAAAGTAATTATTAAATGACTGCACGTTCTTAATACTATTGGTTCTAATTATTGGTGTATCACTTTTGCTGATTACTTATTTGAAATTCATCTTAGATTCACATTGCTCCTTATTAAATATTTCAAAAGTATTTGTTTTAAAAAATAATTTAATTATAGGTATAATGGAAGGAATCATAGGAGACAACATAGACAACTTTAAATAATAATAAGTCTTCATCCAGAACTTGACTGAATTTTCCCAATGCCAGTAGATTAATATATCGGAATTGATTGTTTGTAGTCAGACTGTAGTTAACATTGTGTGCCATCAGTTTATTGCATAGTCTCTAATTACCACCTGTGGCAAACGTCTACCTCAGAGGAATGTATATTTTGTGACATAATTTGAAACTAGATAAACTTTAAATTATCCCCCCTTAGACAATGGTTTTCTTAAATTTCAATTCTTGTGATCAATAAATGTTCTTAATTGCTATCATGCATTCATTGTGATGGTTTTGTTTACTCATTGGTTCATTCAGGCACCATTATATACACTAAGTAGTACTTACTTATTATTTATTTTTGTAAATTTCAGAAGGGAATTAGCAAATTTCATATAGATGGTATGAGACTACTTGATTTTGGCTGTAGATGGCATATATTATGAAACACAACTATTCATTGTAAATACCATTTGTTTAAGTGTCTAAGGAGGACTATTGAGGGCTATTGCAATTAGGGCTATTCCAGTTAGTTGCAGTGAATTGTCAGCTAACAAGACTGATTCCTGAAGTAGAGCCACCGGTTAGGCAACACTTATGATTGAACCATTATTCTCCTTCAGCCAAGATTAGGATAAAATATTTTCCACGAAAATTGTTGAAAAGGTATAAATTACATGGGAAAAATCTTTTCCAGAAATTAAATAAATATACACCATATATAGCTACAGTCTGAAATCGACTGGACACTGAAAAATAATTGTCTAAGCCTGGGAAAATATGTTTTTTTACTTCATTAAGCAGCTTGTACGAAATCCACTGAAGGAAAATATTAAATTAAATATGAAACTTTATGAATTGATCAATTTAATTAGTGAGAAGTTATTGGATGAGAGAATAATTTAAATAATTTATAGAAATCGTTCAATTGGAAGTGAAATTTAATTCATTACTGGTAGGTTATAAACTGAAAACCATCAAAATAAAAGGAATATTGAAGCAACATATTGAAATGCATAATGTCCTGAAAACAGTCCAAAAATGAATAAAACATACTGTTAATGTAAATGAGATTCCTTAATTGCATATGAAGACTATGAAAACCATTTAGTCAAAATTGTGGCATTAGCAACATTGAAATTGAAAACTACGAAGAACAGTTTAATTAAGAAGGAGAGATTTCTCTAAAAGTGCTTATAATATTTAGAAGGCTTAAAGGATAATTCGATTATACAGACAGTTGTAATAATTTCCATCACGATAATAAATAATTCGCTATTTTATCGCAATGAGTATAAAAAATGTCCATATTATTTATTACAAAAGAATATATTGGATTAAATTATCTAATGTTTAAGATTAATAGGCCCATGTTACAAAAAGATGTAGCACTTTTCAACAGGATACGTGCTACATCATCTTTTAATATGTGTTCCTTCCACTATATTATGCCTAAATCTGTAATACTTATTTATATTTCCACATTAATCAGTCAAAAAGTTACTATTACCTTAAATAAATATTTACCGTTCCTATTACGCCATGCCCATTACTTACATAAAATATAAGGTAAAGAATTAATATTACGAACAATCAATTTCCACATTTACTCTTCTAAAATTGGTTTATCATATATTACGTATGGCCGAATACTATGTCGACATAAACTTTTATATAATGTTAATAAAATCATTTCGGTGAAAAAAACAAGTTATATTCCATAATAAATAGCGCAAAATGTTGTTTCCCTAAAGCAACATCTTAAATATCACTTTAATATTCACTTAATACTTCTTTTTGACAAATTATTTTATGTGGGCGCTGAACTTTGTCCTGCTTCAACTTGGAAATGAATTAAATTATTTCAAAAATAAGAGAAAAATGACCAGCTAGTGTTTTCTGTGCAGTAAATCGTCATAATATTCGTAAATAAGAATTATAATCACGGGGTAAGGTCACGTAAAACGGAAGTAAATAAATGAATAGATCATAATCCACTAAAGATCTCGCCATTTAATATTTAAGGATGCGTCATCAATTACTGCGTACAACTCTTTCAGGCACGACGGCAGCTCTGGTGAAAACAGTTATGAATCCATCTCGACATCCGCTCTCGGGTTTAATTACATGGATGTGTCTCAAAAGTTCAGGAACTGGATGTCCGGAGCGCCCATTTCGGAGCTCTGCTCTCCGCAGTAACACGCTTATAAAAGCCGAAAACGCCTCGGGCAAATAATTGCGGACGCATAAATCGAGCACGCGACACGTTAAGAGAGAGAGGAAGTCAACCGTCGTCAAAAAGGGGGAGGCATCCCCTCCCACACACCCCCCTCGTCGGAGGACTAAAGTGGGGTGGTGGGGGGGGGGGGGAAGAAGGAAAGGTCTTCCGGGAAACGAAGGGGCGAAAAGGAGGGGGGGGGGAGAGGGGGAAAGGGGGAGAAAAGGGAGGAAAGGG
>WURS02031220.1:0-11595 GCA_011762765.2 Rhinocypha anisoptera | reverse complement strand
TAGATAGGAAAGGATGGAGGGCTGCAGTCAACCAATCTTCGGATTGAAGTACTGATGATGATGATATATATATATATATAAATGTATGTGTGTGTGTATCAGAATCTGTATTATTTTGTGTTATTATTTTTACTTCAGGCAGGAAGTATGGGAGATAAAGGCGGTTTTGTGCGTCCCTCCTCTATACCAAAGAAGGTGTGGCACCGATTCAAATCCTTTCGGATTGAGGACATACCAGACGAACGAAGGGAAGAAGCCATTGGCCACATGATAGACAACTTCTTCCGAGATGAACCAACAGGCACGGTCATAAAAAAAAAGACTCCCTATTCGGAAGAAGATATAAGAAAATTCTTAAATAATGCCTTGAATGACAACATATCATTGTATGCAGTGGATGAAGACAACAATAATGAAATTGTAAGTCCTTCATAAAAGTTGAAATAAGACTTTTTGGTTCTGAATAAAGCTGCATGCCTAGAAATTCATAGTAGATTTTATGTTTTTAGGTCATGGAAAATAAAACGAGTCAAATTAAGGAGCTTTAACGTTAATAAATGGCAACCTTCGGTTTTTAACGGGTGTCAAATGATAAATGATATGGTGATATTTATTATGACCATTTTTTGTGGTACCTGAAACTGAAATACGTCAGGCAGTGAATCCGGAGCTCATTCCGATGTGTATGGAATGTCATGTTTTCAGACTGTATTTTCTGAATTGTGGAGTTTGCTTATAATTGGCCTTCGTAACCGATTACAATGGCCAAGCTCCACAAGTCTGTGCCACATTCCTAATAAATTCACATTCATTTATGAAATCTTTGGGCCGAAAATTAGAGTGCAATTTCATATACCCGTTAAATAGGCCTCACACTCTCTTTTAAATTTATTGTAATACGATATGCGTCAACCTTGGTAACCGTGGTTAGCTGAGACGAAATATCTGTGCGAGTGGGCCCCAAGTTGATTTATTCGGATTGTGCTGATCCCCGGGGAACACTTTTCTAGTCTCACGCATCTGAATATTTCCTCACTAATCAAGTGTTCCGATCATCCAAACAGGCAGGAGTGACCATCCTCCGGGTCTCTTCCAGAACAGCGCCTCACAGACATGAAGCAGTCGACTCGAGTCTGGGATCACTGAAGCGGCTTTTCAAATTCCTCGAGTACTGTCACGAGGGAGTGGACAATTTCACATATCAGCTTGGTTCGTCCAAGGTGACTGTGGACCACGTTCTGGAGCCCATGGGACTGTCCGTCTCGCCTCAGTACAGAGGGAAAGGAATCGGCCAGGCCCTCATACAGGCGAGGCACAAGATGGCCGTCGAGGTCGGAATCGGTGCCACGATGGGCATATACACGAGCATCTACTCACAGGCAATTATCCTGCGCCAAGGAATGAAGACGGTCAAGGATGTCCCCTACGCGGACTACCTTGAGAACGGGGAGGCCATTTTTGCTGAGCTGAATCCGCCTCACCCGTCGGCCAAACTAATTGGAGGCCTTTTACCCAAAATTTCATCTTAGTCGGGCAATTCGCAAACATTTCGCTTTATCCGAACGCCAGGAGCATGAAAGTTGAGTGGGTCTGAACCTTAAGCCACCCGAAACGTTATGGTTTCGCGGGTGGACGCATTTGGATAACATTATTTTGCAGGTAGGTCGTGGTGGGTGGCCAATTCAATCCGAACATTTCATAAGGTTTTTTGGCAAAGGAATATCTAAATTTCAATAGGTAAAAGACGTTCGAAGGTAGATGACTAGTTTGGAGTGTTGGCAAGAGCTGCTTTGATATTCCCAAGTTCTACTGAAGAAACCGCATGGTGTAGGAGTCCCTCACGAATGACGTCAGGCTCTTCGTCTCTGCTTTCAACCCTCTCTCCATCGTTATCCTAAACCTTGGCACAAAGTGTGTGACAAACCATAAGAGTCGTCAAATTACTCTCCAAAGTTATTGTAAAAGTATTTACAGCAATGGTTTAATTCGGCATACTCTTAAAAAATCTTGGAATTTCATCGTCAACCACTGGCAAAAGATTTAAACGATCGCAAAAAAAATCGCAACAAGTTTTGGGAGAGAGAGTGGGAACTAAAATATTGTGATATCCCCCTATATTTTAGATGGAACATCTCCTGCTATTTATGATCAGGAGTTGATGTGCTAGAGAAAAAAAGTTCGGTAGTCTCCCAGGGTGGGGTCAGACACCATTTTTCCTCAAAAAGAATGAAGTAGTCTAATAACTGTGGCATTGGGGGAGTCAGCACCAAAGAGCATTCATTTCTAGTCAAGAGGATCAGAGCAGGGGATTAAGATACAGAAGCTAATCACAGATCGGTTATCACTGATAATGAGTAAGGTAAAATGGTTTTAATATGAATATATTGAATTGAGCCTTCATTCTCTGGGCAACATTAGTTAATGGAATGTATAAACTTAAAAGTCATGCTTTCATACTGAAAGTGTCCCAAAGTATTGGAAAAAGTTGCTCTATAATTTAAACTTTTCAAAAGGTCTCCTTTGGAAGAATTCATATGATAGATTATGACTTGAAAGACGTAGCTTATAGAGAAACGGCTTTGATTTCGGATTTCCTTTTCTTGCTATGAAAATCTAACGATAAAAGTTAAACAATTAACTTCATGTAATGTCAATACTAATTAAAAGTAACCAAAACTATTGTGGACATTCCTGGAAATAAATATTTTTACACTAGACACTTATTCTTATCATTATTCTCTAACAATCATCCATATAGGTACGATTCCTGTGGATTTCTGCCAGGTAGTTTGAATTCATAACTCAGCGTTGATTCTGGCATGTATTAAACCTGGTATTAGGTTCAGTATGAGTACTGAGCAAGGAATTGCTATAGTTTATACAAATTAAATGATAGTATAAATATTAATATGAAATGTATCTTTAAGAATATATACATCCATTTTTAAACTAAGACATTCAAACTGTGAAATATTGTGGTTCCTTTGATGAATGAGGATTGTTTTTGACAATCATCATCCCATTCGTGTCAATCTAACATTCAGATCAAAGTTAATCCCTGCCAGTTTAACACTTTTAGCATTAACTTTGACCTAGTACTTCAACATCCCCCACTTATGTCTAATTTCCCTATAAATATTTCCTCTTTTCATAATTATGAAAATATACGTATGTATAATCTCTCTTGTGATTTTTATCTCTTTGTATTGGAATAAAACCATATAAAACCTAATTATCATCATAAAATGTGTATTCAAATTCTAGTTTACATTAGCTTCCCAAGTTATCTTGTGACCTGCCAAACACTACATAATTTTGTAGATCCTTGCTTTAAAATTCTTCATTATCTTTCTTAGTTTCTCATATATGGCCTAGCTCTATACATCTACACTTCAATGGTCTCTTCCAGTACATGTTTTACTAAGCTGCCACACCTTGAGGTAAGTTACTTGATTTCTTCTCTTGTAAGTATTCATTATTCAAATTCAAGTAAATATTCATCAAAATTCATTAAGTTCATTGTGATGAAGATATGCCATGAACAGGAAAATTAACAGGAACAAAAAGAAAATCACCAGGATTGGAGGATTTTGCTAAAAAAATTTACTGGTACTAAAGACCCCACCATTAAATTTTAAAAAATACGTACTCAAAAATGGTTAGGGTAATGGATTCATCAGAACCAGTTGATAGAGTGTTATCTCAATGCAACACAATGTGTGTGAAGCCAGGGCCTAACAACAATGACTCTTTTACAAAAGTACAATTACCAATGAAACAATTCGTATCAACGCCATCAGCGAGTGTCCCAGTGAGAGATAGTCCTGATCCCAATCAAATCATTAATCAGAAAGATGAATTTATACAAGTTATTTCTAAAAGAAAGCGTAATTCATTTGCAAAAGGCAAAGCATCCTTGGAGTGCCCATTAATAGCTTGTAAGTTGAAATTGCACGTACAAGTACTCTTAGAATCCTTGAATAATGTGGAAGAAATTGAAAACTATTTATAAACTAAGTGTATCAGTGAGATCTCAGTTGTATCATTAAATTAGAACTTTCAAGGAACTCAAAGAAAAACTTAACCGTCAAATAGGTGGGCGCTTGATTTCTACTCTGTTTTCGACTACGAAAGCATCGTTCTTCACGGAAGCGTAAAGGCCTTCTGCATTAGTTTTGATGAGCCCCTGTGAGTGATAATCACTATAGATAATCACTTCTCGCTTAACCATCCCTCCATCAATTGGTTCCCGCTTTAACAGAATCCGGAGCCCCTTTATCTTACGTATCCATAAAAACTGAACGTAGATATCTTATCGTCAGAGCGTGTAACCGCATTATCATTTCAGGGAAATAATTATGATTTTTATGATAAAAAATTTAAATTAAAGTGTGTAATGGAGAAACGATCTTTAATGAGTGGATAAATAAGTCGTATTTATCAAATAATTGTTTCCGGATAAAATAATTATTTCGTGTAATTTACTATAAAGCCCTGTTACTACAATACAAATGCTTGTGCGGGACTAAAACACTTGCATTACACCTTTTAACACGGGAGATAGCCTTCTATATTTTATTCTTTGATCCAAATATTTATAGATCATTTTCAAAACTAAGATCTGAATGTAAAACACTAACATAAAAATGCCACTAGGAGTATATCATTTAGGTCGAAAAACATCTAAAAACCTCACCTAAATATTTCTGGACATTTGTAAACTCTAAAAATAGCAATACAGCAATACCAGATAACATGTATTTAGATGTAAAAAATGGAGAAAACAATCAACAGATTGAGAATTTAATTGCCACAATTTTTGAATCTTTATACTCTACTAATAACCCAATGAAGTTACCAATTTATCCCATTTATAATTTATTTAACACTCCATTTGGATCCTCACCCTCATTGGTATTAATAAAATTAATAAAATGAAACTCCCTAATACTTAGCATTAATATATAACATTTCTTTAAAATCAGGCATTTTCCCAGATATCTGGAAAATTAGTTATGTTAACCCTTTATATAAAAGTGGTGATAAATCAGTTGTTCACAATTATAGACCAGTCTCAAAACTATCTCACATATATACCCATAATTATGAAAGTGGTCTAAGTAATATATTTCTTTTTTCAAAATATTTAATGAATTGCATTTGAATAAATTAAAAGATATTTTTGTACTATGCAACATTTTAATTTAGAATTTTATTAATCTTGATTAATGCAATTTTATTATGAATGTGAATTTTGTGTGAATCTCCTACGAAAATGTTGTTTTTAAAGTTTGAATTGACTTAAACCATTTTCAAAATTAACTGAATGACCTATAAATGGCTTAAAGCAATAAAAAACTACGAGTTTTATTAGAGACAATAATTTTTATGAAATTATATTTATAATTCATGAAAATTTATTAATTATTTTTAAAAAAGTAATCCCGTTTTATCATTATGAGTTTTGAGATTCTTAAAATGTTCCTGAAAAACTGGATGGATGTAGGGTAGCAAACACAAAGTAAACGGAAGTAATTTAATATTTCCATATATTTTTGGTCTTCCTCCTTTAGGTGAAAGATCTAAAACGTGGAATTCAGTAATATAGGCAAGGTATTTTTTACTCTTCTTGTCGTTGACTCTTCTAGTGGTTTCGTTGAAATAAAATCAGTTGTACCGAAAATGTATTTCTTCTATAACACTGTTCAATCAATTCATAATAATGATCAGGGTTTTATAAGTAATTTGTTTTGTTTATTTTCATTTCTATCAACAGAAAATCACGGTCATTCGGTAAAAAGGAATGACCAGATACCAAAAATTTGTGGTCTACCTTGTCAATGTTATTATTTGAACACTGAGAATTTTCATCCATGTCAATTCT
Source organism: Rhinocypha anisoptera (assembly GCA_011762765.2). NCBI lineage: Eukaryota > Metazoa > Arthropoda > Insecta > Odonata > Chlorocyphidae > Rhinocypha > Rhinocypha anisoptera. Next base: position 5,711 of record WURS02031220.1, on the reverse strand, counting down.
ACTTTGATGTTACGATTTTGGCCTGATCAAGCATCACTTATGTGTTATGTAAGTGATGCTTGTTCACGTACATGTGTACCAAAACACGTAATATATGACGTGTTTTTGAGTAGTTACAGCCCCTATATGCATTAAAACACACGACGCTACTTCCTGTACATCTCTTAAAGTTGTAGTTTCATCCCATACATTCATCTTGACATTATCATCATGGAAATTAGGGAAACTCAAGTTGTATACTTTCATATTTCGTTCATAATAAGCTAACAGAAACAGAAAGTTTTGGATACGGGAGTGCTTTTTGCCAATCAAATGAGAATCCATAACATCCCCTGGGATTCTCTTTTGCTTTTTGCTGGTCTTCTGCAAGACAATTCCTAGCTTGTTCGGCACTTTGGAAATGTAAATCATGACTGTCTAAGATATAAAATCTCTTCCTCATCACTACAGTCTTCGATTTTCCCTTCAGTAAATCGCATTTTGGCACGTGTCTTTTCGAGGATCATGGAAATTTAAATTTAACTCAGTATTAAATACTTTCCTGTGGCTCCACTCCTTAACAAATAATTGGTTATTTTCTTCACATTTCCCTACATATAGACTATACATTTTACTAATAGCTAAATCAAGTGTTAAATATTTTCGACTAGGAGTGTGATCTCTGGCACAGTAAAAAAAAGACTTCTTAGACTGTCTCTGGTGTAGTGGCTCTCATATGCTGGTAAACTTAAAATATATTCTCGTACAGCCTTTATCTTAATTTAATATGTTTTTCACAAAGATCCAGCCATATTCCCACAATGATTACTTCCTGTTGTTTCAGAATTCAGAGCACGAGTTAACCGCCCTACAGATTTAAATGAATGTAAAAAAACTTCCTGCAAACAGACACTTCTGAATTACTTCTTGATAGAAAATATTTGTTGCTGAATTTTCTCGTAGGTCTTTTCTGGGCCGTCTCTGTTTGATCATTTATGAAGTGTAGTACATAGATAAATATTCTGAATTTCAAAATCTTTTAGTTCCCAAAAATTATTAAACTTGGATTTTCTTTCATTATATTCTACACGATCTAAACATTTTTTTGGGTAAAAGCAATCCTTATTTTCCAAAAATATAGCACTCACAAGTTCTGATTTTTTTTGTCGTATATTCTTCACCACTATTTCTCTTAATTTTTCTGAGTAACTTGTGAGTAACTACCTTCATTTCTTCTCCTCTTTCTTTTCTTACCTTGCACCACTTCTGGGGTTTCTAAATTTGCAGTGAAATCCTGGTATGATTCATCTGAAGATTATAATTGTCTTATTTTTTTCATTTATTTGAAGTATTATGTGGTCATATCTATCTACATGATATTGGAGTAAGAGAAACACTTGGTAATTCCACACAAATTTAATTTTAAAAAACACGACCCGGATTTTGACAGGGCTGTCATCATCAGGTGAATTTTACAGAAGAGCACTCCTTTAAATGCACATCCAATTGGGGGTGGGTCGTTAACGACCGCAGACAGCCTACATTGTGACACTTATAATTATACCTCGAATTATTATAATTATTATAATTATACCTTGGATGTGTATTTAAAGGAGTGCTCTTCTGTAAAATTCACCTTATGATGACAGCCCTGTCGAAACCCGGGTCGTGTTTTTCAAATTAAATTTGTGTGGAATTACCAAGTGTTTCTCTTACTCCAATATGCTGAGTGAATTCCATAAAGTTACGCCTGAGACAATAACTATATGATCTAAAAATCACTTCATATCTGAATAAATAACATATTCACATAAATATGTTGTCATTAACTTACCTAAACCCCTATCTGTTGACATAGTGGTAGAATATATAAATTATATTTCCGTGATTATTACTTCGGAAGAGCCCAACTGACTTAATGTACTTTCAAAATAAAACTAAATGAATTCCATATGATGGAAAAATTGCCAACGGTTCGTTTTTCACAAATTCGCAAGAGTGAATTGCATTTTTCCTTCATCTCCATTCGTTCATTCAATAATGTGTTACCATCATCATCATTATCGTGACGGCTGATTTGTAATGACTGATAAACTAAATTTTTACTTTCATTATTAACACTGAATGAATTCCATATAATTTTGCAATGACAACCACTATATAATGGTTCATTTTTCACAATATCGTGAAAACTTCATTGAATTAAATTAGTATTATTTGTTTATAAATAATGGGTTCTTTTTTTAAAAGCTAATCACTTTATATTTACTTAAATTCAATTTGAGATCGTTTTCCTCACACCTAGTTTGAAAATTCTAGAAATCTACAAATAATATGCATTGCAGTATTACATTATAATTGTTCATTGATTTTTTTTCATTTTTTATACCTTCCACCTGGCTTGTAGCCAACTACAAGATTCTATTGTAAATAAATAAATAAATAGTTTAGAATAGTGTGAAATAACTGATAAACTCATTTTTTTAATATTGACTTAGACCACCTCCATAATTATGGGTACATATCTAAAATTTTTGAATCTATTATTGCTGATATCTTAAGATCACATTTCAAAACTCACATTATTGATGAGCAGCATGGTTTCACCTCTGGTAGATCCACTTCCACTAATCTAATTTCCTATTCAGAGTTTATAATAAACTCTATAGAGAGTGTCTCCCAGGTTGACTCAATATATACTGATTACCACAAAGCCATTGATTCGGTCAATCATACTATCTTAATTCACAAATTAGAAACCTTAGGTTTAGGTTATCCATTATTAACTTGGATAAAAAGCTATCATGTAGAAAGGAAGCAAATTTTTACTCAAAAATTGTTTTTCTGAACCAATTACATCTACCTACTATAATACTAATTTATTTAATTAATTAGATGGCAGGAGATGTATTTTTATACTTAGATGAATAATAGAAAATGGCAGCATATTATTAAAAAGTCAGTCATCCTAAAATACTTAAGGAGATATTCAGAGATATTTTTATTAGGACTTCGTGTGATGAATTCAAACTTGAGGAAGTAAAATTTTCCTTATATTGAAAACATGACTCATTATTGAATTTTGTTTTTCATTTTCATTCATGATGTGATATTGTTCCTATGATTCATTAAAGGTCATCATGTAAAAGATACTCAGGATACCATTTTCAGTTATATTAATAGAAAAAATATCCTTTTACTTTTGTGTGCATAATGGGTTGTTCTCACTGATCAGCCATAAGAAACGTATTTGTGAACACAATTTGAAACTTCACCCACCTTTTGTTTCAGCAAAAGATGTCCATTACTGGATTGCCTCAAACAACTTTGAAGTATTGGGAGTAGGTATTTCTATTGAATAGAAGGTACGTAATGGGTTTATAAATCCACTATATGAAGATATTGACAAAACAATATAGGTTGTCTTTAAAAATCATAATTTCTTCTCTCTTCATGGGCAGTAGTGTTATCACAAAGATGGATTGATGAGTGGAAGCCATGAGGTTGTTTCAATAGTCAATGCAGGGGAGTGAAGGAAATAGAAATTGTAAATTTAAATAATTTTTTTTTCCATTTTAGCTCAACTCTTCCTATACTCGCGAGTAATTATTAATAATATTAAGCACTGGGGAAATTAAATATGAAATAATTTTTTATAGAGTTGTGGAAAGTTTTCTGAAGTCAAATCCTGAAAATTTATTACTTGATAAATAGAATGCATTAAAAGTGTTTTTCTAGTGGAACAAGAAAAATTGTTATTTCTTTTATAAAAACATATATCATCAGGTTGAAATATCTTAGGTTGTAACTACTACCTGGGATAATGTAATTATGACCGAACTATTTAAACTAATATAATATCTTTCTTCTTTTAACATACAAAAGTATAATTACAGAGGTAATAACTTAAACACAATTTAGGTTCATGTAGCACACTTTTCATTAATTAAAATGTGTCTATCAGAGATATTGTAGTTGTTATTCACCATCGATAGTTATAATTATTTATAACTTTTAATTATATAACTTACATAAATTATATAACTAATAAAATATTATAGTTATTCATTTGAATGAAATTGGTTGTATAAAATTTCAGAAATTAATATTAATATTTTATATCAATTTTCACTTCTCTACTGTGAAGTATTAATAAATTTTCTTTTTTATTATGAATATATGGCAATCTCAATGGCAATTTGGTGTAATTGAGTTCTGGTAATAGAAGCATCATTTAAGGAAGATAAAATTTTTAAAAATTCAATTTACTTCTTTTTACGAGTGTTGTAACTTGTATATCCGTAACTGTTTAGGGGTAAAATTTGCTGAATAAAAATGCTATGATTCATGCAATCCAATAATGTCATGCCTCTACAGTATGCAGGGATATGATTTGAAAATACACTTAATTGCCGATGTGTTTTTTTTCTGTATGAAACCATTTCATAATACTGAGAGTAAAAAACACAGCACTTTTCCACAGAAAAATAAAACTTTATTGTACGACAAACGTTTCAGCTCACTGACCTATCATCTAGTCTCATAAGAACCTTTAAAAATATGTTTCCCATTCTCTTAAGCATGTACCAATTTATGCCTTTATGCCCTATGACCTTCCAGTTTATAAATAAGGGAATTAATTTTCAACGTTCTGAAATGGTTTTCACCAAATCAGGCATGATGTGATGGAAGTGATTCATACTGAGAGAAAAAAATGCAGCACTTTTCCACAGAAAAATAAAACTTTATTGTACGACGTACATTTCAGCTCACTGAGCTATCATCAGGTACAAAGATGGGAACGTGAAAATACATGGAATTTATAGTGAATTAGGTGTTATTATTTCGTGTTCCTCCTGCAACAAATTTTACATCGGCCAGACGTGTAGAATCTTTGCCACAAGAATCAAAGAGCATAAGAGGTGTTGGCATAACTGTGACTCTTCCTCCCTCCTTGCTAAGGACCTCATAGAGTCAACTTACCAGTGCACCTTTGAGACTGAGATTCTCTGCTTTGAGAAGAAAAGCACCAGACTTGACATTCATGAGCAGCTTGAGATTGTACAGAGTGACCCTTCCTTACTTCTTAATGACCAACTCTTTTGCAACCATTCCCCCTTTCCTCGACCTCCCCTTCACCTTGACAATGTAATTGCCTTTCGATTCTTCCTCTCCCCTCCTCTTCTCCTTTTCCCCTCCCTTGCCCCTACCCCCCTCTAACCTAATTCACTATAAATTCCGTGTATTTTCATGTTCCCATCTTTGTACCTGATGATAGCTCCGTGAGCTGAAACGTACGTCGTACAATAAAGTTTTATTTTTCTGTGGAAAAGTGCCTGCTTTTTACTCTCAGTAGTATTCATATTCTTTATTGATGGGGTGAACCCTTTTACTATACATATATAATGACAGAATAGTACAAAATAATACAATTCTTCAACAATTTGCAATACAAATTAGAATTTAGAAATATTATTAGATATTATAAAACAAATTAATATTGAAAGATACAATTCTTAAAAAATTCAACTTCTTAATTTCCTTTTTAATTTTGCAAAATTAACAATTAAAAAAATCAATGTTCATGCATATTTCATTTCCATCTCTTTGTAGTCTGAACATAGGGAGATTATACGTGTGTATAATTCCTCATAGGGTGAGGAAGATTGAACATCCTAACATTTCTTGTATATACTGTAGGTACATGGTAACTTAGTAATTCTAATAACTGA
>WURS02031210.1:0-11595 GCA_011762765.2 Rhinocypha anisoptera | reverse complement strand
TTCTTCTCATCTTCTTCAGCCACTAGATGTTTCTTGCTTTGCACCTCTAAAACATCTATATGGCCAGAGAGTACAAGGATACTCCGTATAAGCGAGGATCCGATATATGTGGCCAACGTGGCCGCATGTTAGATAGATCAAGCACTCAAGCACTCAAGCACCTCGTGTACTCTAGATACGTTAATAGAGTCTAACCGCCTATTTGTTGTTTTATTATCTGCCAGTAGCCTCGTGCAATTGGTCCTTCGACTCCCTCAGTTTATTCCCCTGAGTAAGCGGCCTCTAAGTGGTCGCCGGACCTCCGAACCCGCTTCAAGTGTTGAAGCGGGATCCCGGGGGCTCATATATCCGGAAACCGCTCCGGAGGTCGTCTACTCAGGGGAATAAACTGAGGGAGTCGATGGACCAATTGCACGAGGCTATTGGCAGGTAATTAAACAACGAAACAGGCGGTTATATAACTCTATCTAACGTAGCATAGAGTACATGAGTATATGAGTGCTTGACTATCTAATGTGTGTCCCGAATGGGCCACATATATGGATTCGCCTATCGGAGTAACCATTATCCGGCTCCAATATACTCGGATCCCATCAAGTGTGTGGAATTCAGTCTTCCCCGTAGTATTAGGTCAATACAGAAATTTACAAGTTTTAGCCATCACTCGCTTATAGTCGCCCGTAAGAAACATACCCTCCACTGCAGAAAGAGCGATTGCAGCACTGGAACTGCAGGCCTGGACGGCATCGCTCAGGGCAACTCACCCAGAGGCAGATCCAAAAGTTCACTAACGCCACTCAGTTTAAAGGGCTGACAGATGCATTTATGAATAACGATAACAATTATAATATTGTATGACAACGGCCAAGTAGTCGGATAGTTTGAATGAGAGTAATCCTAACTAATTTTTTTCTTTTTTTTTTTCCTCCTTTTCTTGAACAAAACAACAAAATAGTCAAATCTCAGAGACCCTGATAGGCCCAAGATGTAATTGGAAGTTTGGAACCTCGACCATCACATTATGTAGCCACTTGCAAAACCAGTACAGCGATGAAATCGTTCCCTCAGCATCAGCTGGCTTGAGGGATCCCCAATAGCCAATGCTCATTGGTCCCAATTGATTCACTGTTCAGTTTGTCAGCTTGCTTATTTCAACTTATCAAGGATGTAGATAACTCACCAGTCCAACACTGTCACAGTAGTCACTTTGACCCTGTCCACCATTATTGCACTTGTTGTCACAAGTTCTTTCAAATCCCACACCATTATCAGCATTGTCACGGCAGTAGAACAAGCTCTGCTTCACTTGTTTGTCAGTGGGATCGGTGATGCCTGCCTCCCGCAGTGCATCCTTGATTTCGCGGTCGTAGCTCCCTAAATATGGTTATCGGCTGTCTTCATCTAGAAAACTACAAGGTATTGTTACTCATTCTTGGACACTTACCAATATCTATAATACGGCCTCTGATAAGATTCTTTGATTGTATGTTAGTAACTAGCGAAGATCACAACTTTCTGATGGCGGGGTCAAATCCTTGGGTCCTCAAGTGACATCACATCATTTGGAAGTCTGGGAATACATGTCAGAGGTCATTGTTTTGCAGCTGAGCCGCAACCTCGCCACAGCCCACCCGATTTTACATAACTTTCTTAGACACGTAATTCCCACGCGAGCCGATTACCACCCTCCAAAACCGCCTATGAGGCAAATCCAATCGATCTGAGAGACGCGCCAACAATCATAAATTGACTGAAAATGAGGGATCACTTCTACATTGGATTCTCTCTATGGACCGACGTGGAACAGCCCCCCGACTGTCTCATATTCAATATATGGCCAATATCCGTCTTGCAGGGCGGGATCTACCAACAACCAAGGCGTTGGCAAGAATTGGGTATCCAACTTCATCAAACGCCATGATGAGCTTAAGACCAGTTATTCTCGACGATATAACTACCAGCGTGAAAAATGTTAAGATCCAAAGATCATCAAACAGGTACGTATCCGGCGCCGCTCGGTGGTCGATTACGTTATATATTTTTTTATTAACTAGTTAATATACACTGGTACCATATAATAGCGACCAATATTGCCTTCCATGCCCAATACATAATGGCATGTTCAGCCGCTTTATGCGCCTCCCCGCGTTTATGCCTCTAGCGAGCACGTTGGATGGGTGTACCGCCGCCAGCTCTCAGGACGATGGATTCTCACCTTCTCGTGATGTCCGGTGTGAAGCTTGTCATTTGACGAGGGACCAAAAAGTATCCTCCAGTCACGATGGTTGTGTGGACACACTGAATTGGCCCCCTGAGGCGTCCGCGCCCTCCTGACCACACGCACGAAATGGGCAATAACAACAAGGCAAGCTAAGATTCCTGTCTACAACCAGTTGCGCTGCTGTGCCTATGATTGAGAAGGGATCGTGCTGCCCTCTAATGGGGGCACAGCCTGTGGGCGTGTGTTCTCGATCAGGCGCGTCACCAACGCGCCTACCCTGTGTTGAATATAAGCTATGAGACGAAAAGACAGCTGGCGTCCCCCGGGCCTCATCGTGCTATTCGACGACTCTGCCTGTAACGCATCTGACTTCCAGACTCGTGCTGATCTGCTTACGAGGGACATGCTGGCACCGCACTTCCCAAATACGAAGAATATGCTGGCATCACACTGTCCACCTGCCGATAACCCGTCACGCTGCTGTGCCTACGATTGATTGGGGTCGGTAGCGGCTTTTTGTGGTACACGCACAGAGTAGGCCCCCAGGCGAGGGATTTTGCTGAGGTTCTGCCCCAAAAAAGAGCTCGTGTGTTGGATTCCCGCCGCCGACCTTAACATCTACCACAAAACGCTTGAACTTTACTAGCTCTGTCTAGTGTGGTTGTCAGGCTCCTAGCATACTTAGTTCCCCCAAACAACCAGCTTGAGCTGACAAAGAATGCCACGAATATGAGGAGGGTATGGAAAAGTGCATGCTCCTATAGCCACAGTTATTGTAGCAAGAGGAATACTCTGCGATGAGCACTACCCGAATGTCCTGCACAAATAGGCGGAATGAGGCGACGAAAAGGGAATTCGAGGATCATGAATCCGAACGATCCTAGACTCGAATGATCAAAACATGTATTTAGGAGCCGAGTCGAAGCTTATGCTCATGAATCGTACTGTCTTTCATAGCCCACAGGGCTCCTTAAGGACAATAAGCTTGATTACTACTACTTGGGCAATCAATAAGAAATATAGCCTTATGTCCACGAGGTGTTTATGCTGTTTCCTCAATTTTAAAACAAGTATGCCCGGATGCTCCTAGAAGTGGATTATATGCCCTAGATCTACGACGCGGCTGCAAGCGCAGCACACGGAGTGTTGCTAGCAGAGTATCTAGTATTCCCGGCAAATTTGCTTCTCTACAGAGATTAGATAAGGTGAAAACAGACATTCAAGGGCGATGAGGCTGGCGAGGCAATATTCGATACCATCCAGAATCCCCCGTTGGTCGCTATTGCTTGCATGGCTGTGTTGGGAGTGGAAAGACAACTATCTGACTTATTAAGCACGTCTTCATGTGAGTTCTCATGAGTTGGATACAACAAACCTCAGGAATTTTTAGGCCCTGCATGATGAATGGCGGTACTGGACTACACACTGACGCCGGTCAATATCCATACTGCTTGAGATAAGAGCTGGTTCGTTACGGCCTTGATGATCACCATTATGGCGGTTGTCACCTTGAATATGTCGGTTGGATTTTTTGTAATATACAAATTTGTCTGGTCGAGAAAGGTAAGGGAAGATTATGAGTTGGTATTGTGTGCTGGTCCGAGATCAGCTGGCTGATCAGTCTTTCCTTCAATATCAATGAAGCTGTCCACCTACAAAACTCGCAATGCACATGATAAGCTTCTGCAACACTGAGGTTCTATACGACCCATGATATCTAATTCTCCTGAATTCCACTATCTTATAGCCAGCTATGGCTGGTAAGCACATGGAAGTCAAAGGATTTATGATGAATATGTTGTTTGAAAGTGATACGTAGATGTTCTCAAGTGTGTCAATCTATTCTTGCTCTCCTTGTCAGTTGTTTTTGAAGCGGATTCCGGAGGATCGTATACCCAGAACCCACTTTCGGAGGTCCTATACTCAGGGGAATACAGTGAGGGAGTCGAAGGACCAATTGCACGAGGCTATATAGCAGATAATTGACAACAATAATAGGCGGTTATATTACTCTACCTAACGTAGCATAGAGTATACGAGGTGGTGAGTGCTTGTCTATCTAATGTGTCCCGAATGGGCCACATTAGATGGGTTCTCGCTAACCGGAGTAACTATAACCCGTTCCGGTTTATATTGATTCTCTTAGTTTTAATGTTCTAAGATAGAGACTGCGAGTAGGAATCTCGATAAAAAGGTGCACGTGATGCCATAGGAAGCTTGGCAGGGACATTAGAAGTTCCCTAGCGGCCAGAAGTTTCGTGTTAGAAAATTGCCCCCAAACAGGAAAATTCAACATTGGCAATCCAGATGAGCCTTGTAGTATTTCCCTGCCACCCATAAAGATAAATGGGGCGCCAATCTACTACTTGTTTGAAGCAGGAAGCCATTCCCTTCTCTTTTGACGGAGAACCTGGGAAACAAGAAACCCGACTCCGGATATGGACGCCGCCATCAGGATCCAATAACATGTAGTATAAAAGTCTTCGACCCCCTTTTTTGTCTTTCTTTCAAAGATGTTTGTACGCCCAAGCACTGTATCCTGCCAGTCCAGCGCGACCAAGCGAAAATAAGGGCCGTCAACGTCTTCCGGGATACCGATTTTAGTTTCAAACCCCTGTTTCTCAAATTGGCCTACCGACTCGAACGTTGCGAGTTCCAGAGAACGAGCATCTCCCGCTTCAAGGCGCCATAAAACCACTTCAGTTGCACCGTTCCAACTAATATAGACATTATTATCACTGAGTACCTTGGCAGCTGGACTTGTGAGAGGCCTCCCTACCCAAGTGCCCTTATATGCACGGTATGAAACGACCCGACCAAAAGTGAAGTATGCAGAAGCCCCAAAATGCACATCACACAGCACCGTGCCGTCCACGGTATCGAACTCTGTATACGCGGCACTATGGCCCCAGCCCACGAACACATTGCCACTGCCTTCCAGGATCTGAACATTTCCTTGCGATACTGCTTTCATTTCCTGGGGGTGGTAGTACGCTGCCCGCAACGCTACCTGGCGGCTGGGAAGGTTTATCTCGAGGATCATCGCTCGACTCTGAGCAGTGACATTTTCGTTCGAATTTGCGGCGTTGTCGAAGAGGGTGATGATGGTGTCATTGTGCCAGCGCGCATCATGCTGCCATGAGAAGTCCGTAGCAGCTCCGTGTGAAAGGTCAGTAAATTCATTGAGTTTACCACCAAGATTCCACAAGACTTCGCCGTTGATGTGATCAATCGTGCTGACAGTGTGGGTGTGCCTAGCGGAAATGAGGTAGTCTCCTCTGGAGTCTTTCTGTACACTGTTGATGTGAAAGAAGTCGAAAGCTGATGCCTGAGTTTTCCCTCGTCCCTTGAGTTCCTCGAGAGTGCTATTGATAGGATAATGAAGAGATGCACGCCAATCAAATATTAAGTCGCCAGTTGCAATGTCGACCTCTTGGAATATGCAATCATAAATCCAACCAGATGAGGGCCCTCCAATCGATGTCAAGTCCATAGGTTGAACTGCTAGGATTGTTTCTTGCGTTGAGTTTGATGGCTCTGAGGATGGTGGGTAAATTGGAGTTGAGTACCAATCATGAACCTGAACTTGGTTTGCCAGATCATTCAGCTGCCTAGCAGTCATCGTAAGAAATACAAGTCTCTCATTCTGTAGACCGCCTTTTAAATGCACTTGGCTACCTTCTCTCTATTTCCGATCACCATAGGGGCAACAGACGCCAGACACAAAGATATCCTATCTCAATGGAGACAGTCATGTGTCACGGCGCTGCTACGCACAGGTTACTGAACATGAGATGAGCAAAGAGATGGGTGAGGCAGTTCGCATGGTTTGTTCTCTAGTCTTACATGTCATCTCCACAAGGTTTTATCTGCTAATAACCGCAGGGCATGAGACATCTGGTTGACAAATGGGGCCTGGACAAGCAGCTGCGGGCAAATATTTCAGTTTATGTTGAAGACATGGTCCCCTTTAACGAGACAATCCTCCAAACCCGGGAAAAGCGATTCTACCTGGGGTTTCAACGGATTATTTTATGCCTATACAATACCATAGGACTTTTCACTATCAATCGGAAACAGGCAATGATCGAACTCCAACCTCAGTTTGTGAAAAGTTTCCTTGGCATGTCAAAGCTGTAGGTGGTATCCTGTGTTATATGCTTATCTATCTGACCTTGCCTGCCTTGTTAAACTGATAGATAAATAGTAACACTTTTGCATTGCCTGAAATTGTCTACAGTGTATCACTTGGTTTCAGCCCACATATTCTGCTCTTCAGCATACTTTTTTACATCAATGTATTTGAGGTGCCTCATCTGACCTCAATGGAAGATCTGCAGAGGCTTTTTGTTGAGGATGGTTGACAGGAGATGCCACTTCCCTTGAAAAGAGACATGGACAACTACTATATCTTCCCAAAGGTTGACTTGGTTTGCAGTCAGCCCTGTATCCTGTGGGAGACACCCATGGATGGACACACTCTTAATGCACAGCTCAGGACTTTCAGTGAAATATATGGCTTCCTTGATTATTTGTTCTCCCACCAGTTCCAATATGGAGGAGGTGACTTGCTTGATAAAAGTGGTAGGTGAAATTCTTCTTATTGCTTGAGGTTTCCTGCTCCTCTCAATAAGGACTGTTCATTGAAGTTATTTTCCCCAGATTTTGTCAGTGAGGTCCAATGCAATGTGATCATGGCACATGCAAGTAGCAGAACCTTTATCAAACATTATCAGCCCTGATGACATACTGGCTTGCAGGAGATTATATGTGGTCTCAATCCTGATGAAGAGTTCTCAAGAGCAGTGACATGAATGAGCTGCTGGATTGATCAGTGATGACCACAATATCTGAATGATGCTGACTGGGCATTAGTAGAGAGAGATCCAGAACTGCAATCAGCTATACAATGATGAGCTGATTTGAAGACCCAGTATAAGGACTGTGCTGGTGACCCAGCATTGCAGGATATGCTGGATGACCAGGAGCATAAAGTCAGCAATCTGCATCACTGCCTGCAGGACAGACAGCAGAAGGAGGCACAGTGTGAATTCAGTCAGAAGCAGGCAGTGATTGATATTAAGAGACAGCTGACTGGTGGTGCTATCAGTGACCAACCTGTATGTGAGGTGTTATGGAAAGAGTTCACAATGCCACCAGAGCAGATTCTTCTTGTGGAGATGTTCTTTACATGGCCCACTACAGATTCACTGGAAGATGAGTGGGAACAATATAATAAAGCTGTTGCTGCTGGGATCTAGTATTGTGGTTTCTGGGAGGGTGGCCCTCTTTGAGGACAACCTAAGTGCTCTGCACTGTCAGATGATGAAGACCAGGTTCCAAGTCCAAAGACTCAAAAAGAGAACAGCTCCTGAGGAGCAGCTGACTGTGTCATGGGAGAAGGAACATGACTCTACCAGGAAGCATATCCTGAGTGCAGAGAAACCTCTTACATGCTTTCAATGCTTCAAGGAATATTCTGATTACAATGGGGTGAAGAGGCATTTCAAGACATCACATTTGATGGATTGTAAATGTAACTTTTGCGATCTGTCAGTCTTACATGAGATGCACCTGCGACAGCATGCTCAAGATGTCCATCACCTTAAAACATGATACTTGAGTTCCACCATTCCAGGTCTGGAGTTCCTGAACATGTCCACTATCCATATCTATTTTGAGCCTATTGGTTGGAGTTATTCTTTACATTGCCTGGCCCGTGGGGCCCTCGTTCCAAGGCTCAAAACAGTCAACCCCGTATTCTACGATTTTCTGTGACGGGCTAGGCCCGAAAAGGCACCTCAAATAATAAATGATTCTCGATTGGGACCATTCACTAGTCCGCCAAGCCTTAAGTCGGGCAACTGACCGCTAAGCTAATCTAATTTCCCTGCCGCCGTGCCGACGATTCTCCTTTCTTTCCTTTTTTTAACACGTTCTTTTTGTACATATCTATATATTAGGTAGCAAGGCTTCGGCCTATTACAATTCTGCGGGCATCTACGCTCGCCATATATCCCGAAATAAGACGTTCATCAGCCTTGCGAGAGCATCGCACTGAAAATGAAGTGAAAGCCCTTGACTTCGGGTTAACCTGCCTTATTCCTGTGTATTTGATGATCGATATCCAGAACTTCCTATCCAACTTCTATTTTAAGCAAGACTCGGATGACCTTGATGAATGTGAGAAACTTCCAGACTTTTCTGTAAGTATTTTTCCTGTCCTATCATCTTATCCAAGCAATTTATTGAAGTCTGAGGATAATATTGTAGAGTTTGGAGTTATTATCATTACAGCAATAATTATCATGAAAGTGAGACCCACCCACCCCACAGCAGCAAACAGTGGGTGGGGCCATAGGCCACAGGTAACCCGCAAACATCATATTTAGGAGACAGATAACTATGGACAGCTGATTAGCAACTTATAAAATCTCTAGCTTCACCCAAGGTCCGCTAGTTTGAAGTCTGGTTCAGGGATTTCTTGTGTAAAATTATATCTTTTTCCAACGCCCATGACGATGGATCCGCATTTTTTATTGATATCTCCACCTCTGGTAGCCGGAGCGATGCGCTTGACTGCTTTGCCGCTCTGCGACTCGAGCGGCGAAACATATTCCATGCCACTGGCAAGCATGTAATGGTGTCTTTGTTTGACAGCAGTGTTACTCGGTGGGTTTGGCGCAACATCGTCCCCTTGGAAGACCGATCCGTCATTGTCACAGGCGTCGTTGTAGTTGCGATAGTGTACATTGGCCGCGCCTGGGTTACCGATGCCAACTATGAACTGCTCTGGTGGGTTAAGAGATCCATAAAACTGACTGAGTCTGTTTCCTTGTCCTGTAGGAAAATTGTCATATTGTCAGCATGACTGCATGGTGATGGCATTGTACATAATGCTGAGTATTTTCTTGACTAAGAAATGACTGTTGCTCTCTTACAGCTATTCTCAGTCTGTGGAACACATCTGTTAATCTGCTGCACTTGGTCTGCTTCCTTAGTTGTTGCAAATGAGTATTCATTGCAACTATTAGCATCAGGCAGACCTTCCGCGCAGTGGTTTCCACTAGGGTTGCACCTAGCCTTAACCCTGCATGCTCTCATGGCTCAATCATCTGGGTCATCATATGTGAGGGTAGCCTCGGAGCCATTGTCGCCAAAAGTACAGTATATCCCCTATAGTCCCTTACCACGTTGAAAGACATACTGGGATCAAGAAAGCTTGGTGTTTGTTTTTCTGGCTGACATAACTGCTGTGATTCAGGGGGGATTAGATTTGATAATTTCCTGATGGGCATTTCATAAGACATATTTGGAGGTTCGGCAAAGAACAGCTGTGCTGAGTCCACGGGACCGTATGGCAATGAACTCGGTTCAGGTATAGATAGGCCTGCGGAGATCCTATGGTGGCTTGAGAGAACGGATGCGCATGCGTCCCATCTCCTGCACTTCTTTGAGACGCTATTGACTCTAATGTAAAAAACGACTCGTTTGCTGCTTTGAAAGCTCTCAATTGTTTGGATAAGTGATTTGCTAGGCTGTAGGGAAAACCCAGCCAAAGTGACTATACCAAAAACTGTCACGACCCTAATTAAGTATAACGGGTAGGTTTTATTGTAGCAGGCTCGTTCCCCGTTGCTATCTTCAATATTTCATACTGGTCTTGTTTGGCCCGTACTAGTAGTTCCAACCAAGCTCGTACCGACGTGAGGCATTTATTCCAAGAGGGCCATACAAGAATTAATGCCATAGCATATTGGCATCCATTCCAATGATTAATTGCATTGAGAAAGAGGCATTCCTTCTGGTTCCATATCTTCAATTGCGTGAGCATCTTCATCGTTCTCAAAGAGCCCAATAGAGCCTGAACCGCGATATTAGAGAGAATCAAGCAAGCATTCAACAGGCTAGGTGTCATACCAAATCCAAAGGTTGCCTTGTTAGTTTTGTCATACATTTGCACATCCAAAACATTACCTCCCTTATAGCCATCGCTCATAAAGCACTCAACCTCGGGCTCAAATGTGTCAAAGAGCTTCCCAGCTTCAGGCTCAATAGAAGCTGGGTCAGCTTCAGAAGCATCGCCATCAAAACGGGCTTCGAGCACACCAGTTTTGAACAGTTCGTGGTCATAAACCTCATCACGCTTCATCCTTTGTTTCAGATCATTTATCTGACGGCGGCCCAGAAGATGAGTAGGGTGGCCAGCATATGCTGCAGTGATGTAGGTACCGTTTAGAGTATTCCGAGTGGTTATCTCCATGCTTCCATGCTTGAAGTGGTCGAATTGAAACATTGGGACTCGTGGGTGTAGGCCAAAATCTTTCTTTGCGAGGCGATGATCATCCTGGGCGTATCCCAGGAATTCGGGCTCCTTGGACGAAAGGCTCCGAAGTTGACGGCGCACAAAATCCTCGTGTGCGTTCTGGGCAGTAGCGAGATCTCGTTTGTTGTATGGGATTATATTCATTTCCTGCGGTATTCACTTTTATCAGCTCTGGAACGGGAGAACTCCAAAATTTATTCAGTAGCTAGCACAATATAGGCTGGACACACATACCAAGTCCACAGTCCCATCTGGGAGGAAGCGATGCGGCAAGACTAACTGGCCGAGAGCATGACCAATATCCTTGCTTGCCGATGCAGCACCCCCAAACGACACAACAGTTCCAAAGACACCTTTCAGGCAAGGGCCAACACCGGCCTCTTTATTGACTGTTTGCTTGCAGGAATCGATGGTGTCTGCCAACGTCGGCCCAAGCGCAGCAATACCTGCAGCTCTCCATGCAAATCCCAAAGCTGAGCTAACACTGATCCGTTGCATACCAACCGCATCAACTGATGTTGCATGGTCTGCTGACAGGAGCGAAAGGTCTGTTGTCTCAGGAGCAGCATGCTTATACATCCAAAGACCACTGGGGACGGTATCATTGCATCGCAGACTGTCCCAGTCAAAGTCGGCTGGGGTCCATTCAACCGCTGAGGTGAATGGGAACAGGTTTAGGGCAAAGACGGCTATGCCAGCAAGTAAAAAGCGCATCATGGTAGTCTTGCTAACTGCCAGGGCCTGGAATCAAAAGAGATAATAATAATAAGTCTGAGCGGCGTCTATAGTTTCCTTTACATCACCCATCTTTTATATGTTGCCTTCTATGCATCTATGCCAAGCTCCACTGCCATGACATGCCACGGGGCAACAATCAGCCGACCAAATCCACTGTGTACTGGCCCCCACGATAATATAAGGCTAGGTGAACTTGGCAAGGTGGTCCGAATGATCCGTGTTTTACACCACCCATCCACTGTGTACTGGCCCCCACGATAATATAAGGCTAGGTGAACTTGGCAAGGTGGTCCGAATGATCCGTGTTTTA
>WURS02031199.1:0-11596 GCA_011762765.2 Rhinocypha anisoptera | reverse complement strand
ACGGTGTGCTTTAACCAGTTACACCACCGAGGACTCTTCTCATCACACATGAATTAGTCGGTGTGGTTCAGCTTGCTTGGCCGCCGAGAGAAGGCCTTCTTTGCTGAGATTCATACCACTTTCGAAGAATGGACAAACACAAGGAAAGATAGGAAAGGAATAATATGTGTTCGTCCTTTTATGTGTTCCTATCCCTTTCCTTATTTACTATCATTAAATGTGTTATTTTCGCCATATGACGGTCATTTCGATATGAATGAATATATATATATATATATAACATATATCTGTATATATACATATGATGATACATATATGATGAAGAGTATTCTACCGGTTAAGGTAGGTTTTTTATGAGTTTTAGGTTAGGTTGCCCGCGTAACATCTAATTTTAATACCTCTTCAATTCTGCATACTTCCTACCCGCTATCATTCCGTCCAAAATCCCTATTGTCTTCTCACCCCTACCCGGTTACCCAACATTCTACCATCTATTGCAACCATCAACCACCCATTGCCTCTGAGTACCCCTTCCATCCACCTTTCCTGTCTTTTTCGGATCTCTCGCAACAAAATCCTCTCCTCCTCTACCATTCTCAAAAGTTCATCATTCGTATTCCCCTCTATCCACTTCATCTTCTCCATCCGTCGCCAAAATCCACATCTCTCAAAAGTCTCCAATCTATGCTCACCATCCTTCCTCATGGAACAGGTTTCGTATCTATATAGTGCTACTATCCATATAGTGCTACTATCCATATAGTGCTCCATATTAGTGTTTTTACTAATCTTTTCTTCAATTCTTTTTCTAAGATCCCTCTCGTTTAACTCTTTCCTTTTTTCAAAGGTCTCTTTTGCTAATTCATTTCTTCGTCTGATATCCATGACACTACGTCCATTTTCCTCTATAATTCTTCCCAAATAATTGTACTTTTCCACCTGTTCCAATTTATTCCCTTTTAGCTTGATATTCAGACCTAGCCTTCCTACTTCTCTAAAATCTCATTACTTTCGTTTTTTTTAATATTAATTTTCATCCCAAGCATGTGGCACTGGTCCTGTAAAGCATTAAACGAGGTCTGTAGTCCTTTGGCTGAATCACTAACTAGGGCTGGGTCATAAGTGCAACTGACTGACTTAACGAATTCCCCACCTACTTTTACTCCTGTCTCAAACGTCTCCCATGTCTTTTTTACCATAACCTCCGATTACAGATTAAAAAGAACAGGGGACAGCGGACACACATGCCTTACTCCGCTACCTAAGTGCGCCCATCCATACTCCCACTCTGCCACCCTTACGTGCGCGGCCTGGACCATTTAAAGGTTTCGGATGATACGCCTATCTTCCCAATCCATTCCGATTTTTGCAACACTTCCATTAATTTAGGCCACTCTACTTTATCGAATGTTTTTTCAAAGTCTACAAAACAGGCAAAAATATCCTGATTATATTCTATATTCCGTTCTATCAGTGTCCTCATTACAGCTATCACATCACGAGTCCCTTTGTATCTTCTAAACCGAACTGATCTTCTCCAAGTTATTCTTCTTCCCTGCTTTCCAGTCTTTTACTTATTATTCTTAGAACTACCTTCGCTGCATCAGGGATCAAACTAACTGTCCTAAAGGCTAAACACTCAGATGCTTTCTTTTTCTTTTCTATTGGAATTAGTATCGACCTAACGAAATCTTCCGGCCAAATTCCCTCATCGTAAATTACTCTAATTAGTTCATAAAACTTCTTCCTTCCTGCTTTTCCTAAACCCTTGAGTAATTTTGCTGTTATATTATCCACCTCCTCTACCTTATTCCTCTTCATGTACCGCAGGGCTCTTTCGATCTTGCTATCTAATATTTCGGGGCCTAAGCTTTCCTCCTTTACTTTCAATTCGCTTTCTAAATCTAAGTTCAAGGGTCTATTATCCTTATCATAGAGTTCCTCCACGTACTCCTTCCATCTTTTTCGAATATCTTCCTGTTATTTTAGTATCTTGCCTGACTTATCTTTTATAGCAGAGATATTGTTTTCTGTTCTTTTTCCAGTTGATTTGTTCTGTGGGAGAATTAAAAGAAGAAACAATGGGCCGACAACAATGGGTCAATATATATACACGGGCGTACAGGGAGGCACTCATATACATAGCCACATAGCCTTGCGTGGTCCAGTGAGTCAAGGCACACCTTCATCCTTTCGCCAATTTAGTGAGCTGTAAGAAAAGAAAAAATTCCTTCCGTCGAAATAATTCTAATTACCTGTTTATTCGAGGCAATTTCCTGGATGTGACTTTCATCGGGATTTTCCCCTTCACCTCCTTTCACCATTTAGAGAGCACTGCGTGGTTTTGGCACGAGGAATGTTTATTTTTCGCTCTATTCAGGGAGGTGACAGGCTGTGCGGACAACGCCCTTCTCTGCCGCGAATTATGCCTTCATAATTCTAGCTTTTAAAGTCGGCATTTCAAGATATATAATGAAGTAGAAATTGTTAATAAGCTTCGTTTTGAGTTAGGCAAGTGTTGTGTCCAAGGCATATTGCATATACCACTGTAAATAATGCTTTGTCTTACATAGTTGAGGACTCCTACTTTGTATTTTTCGCTTTTCCAAGATTTTGATCGCATGATCGAGGCCAAGATGCATTGCAACAGATAGGATAATCGCAATTTACATCTCGGAGGTCAATTGCTTTAGCTGTAATATCGTCTCGACTCCACGGCTTTTATGACCACCGTAGGCGATTCATGCGGCCATCCAATTGAAAACGTCTTATCAACCTCATATAAATTATAATTTGACATTGCAAAGCCAATATACGTATTTCACGTTTTCTATGGCATGGTTACTAAATAATATACTGTTATCTTCCCAGTAACAATAACTGTTTCTATGGAAAGTTCTTACAGCGGCCACATACATTTGAGGAATGGGTGACTTTTTTGTGGAAAAATCATCAACAATAGAAGATTTCCAAAGGAATTACAAAAAAAGTTATGCGATAGTGTCTGTCAAGCCCCTGATTCTAAATGTATAATAAAAGGCTGAACACATTTTTTTATGGAAAGAAAAACTTTGGAGATACAGATAAAATATTTTATTCACTCGGTCAACATGTTTAACTACACTGTAGAATCATCAGGACATGATGATGCTACTGTAGTGAAACATGTTGACCGAGTGAATATAATATTTTATGTGGATCTGCAAAGTTTTTTTTCCATAAATACCATGGAATTCCACAATGTATCGGCCGCCACCATCAATTTCATTTGAACACATTTTAATATATTGAACACTTTTATACAAGTTTCATCGTCAGGAATATTTTTCATATTTACACCTTGCAAATCTACTTCATCCGCAAGTGGGAGGAATCACTATCATCCCAATATATAGTCTATCATCGAACGCAAATTTTTATTTTAAACGTAAATAAGATTATGGTGAAAGAAAGATCAATATAATGGAAAACTACTTGACAAATTGCGAATAATCAGTGCATCGTGATTGCGCTCTAAGTAAAGGTCGCGATGTTATCGAAATGAAATCTGTACTATCGGGACCATTGTTGAGAAACTCTCCCTGGATGGGATAGTTCGATTCCCGATAACTTTTTAATTGAAGAAGAAGACATTCGCATCCGCGGGCGATGCGGCCGAGAACGGATTTTGCTTTGGGTGAGATCATCGCCCGTTGAGAGCATCGAAGAGAGAGAGTCTGGCTCGCTTTAAAAAAAAAAAAATAAAACGCAATTTCAAGAAACAAAAGAGAGTGCCCTGGGCAAGTTTCCTGGACCCTGAGAAGGCCCTTGGAATCGAGTCACGTTTGTAGCTAAGTGAATGTTGCCTTCCTCGCTAAATTTATTCCAAGATAAAGCCCTGGATTTCCTTGCTCTCCAGATGCGATAACTTACAGATGGTTAACTATCGAGCATTTGTAACTGTTCTTGATGACAAGCCATGTCCAAAATAACGAAATCGATACCACTATCCTAATTCCCTACCCTAATAATAAAACTGGAGGGAAAATCCGGGTCTCTAGTCAAAAATTTTAATTTCGGCCTCTTTCTTTTAACTTTCAACCCTAGGGGAAATGAATTCAGAAATCTCGAGTGGTTTTCAACCCGAGGGTCAATTTGAATAGTTTATTTACTCCATTCTGCTCTCAGCGGACCTTGCCTATTCAAACCCTCATAATTTCATCCATTTGCATCTCTCATTATAATTTCAAGACGTTCTAGTACCGCGGTTCCTTGGCTCTCTTTGCTCGTCACCATTGCCTATTTGAGTTCGAAAGGTCTTCCTGGAATTATGTCCAAAGAAGTTCTTCTCTACCCAATTTTTTATCGTGCTACGTAATTCTTTCCTGAAAATTTGGAAAAAGTTTTGAACGTTGCGTCTGTTGAATTTCAATAACTTTTAAGAATTCAAATGGAAATGTATTAATTACATTTGTTTTAGAATTTTTTTTCCAAAAATACGAATTTCACAAGAAATATATATATTCCATTGATTTTTTTTTACCTTGCGGGAGAAGGCGTGACTCATTTAAAAATGCATATAACATTATCTTACGATAACTAATTTATTTTGTGCATATGTATTTTACAGCACCTAATTCATTGAAATAAAATTTGTTTACCAATGACATTGTGGCTCATGTAGTTGTCTTCACTTTGACGTATTTTACGTTTTTTAGTGCTGACCAGTTCAATACTGCTACCGTAAAATTTCTTACTGAAAGGCTTTTAAGACAAGACTTTTAAATACTAAAATAGTTTTTTAATCATATTACAATTCAAATTCCCGAAATATGTACATATATAGAATATGTGAAAAAATAGAAACTCTGCACTTAAAATTATAATAAATAATAAATTTAAATGTCCGACACATAATAAAAGAATGGCACCTATTATTAAGACTGCGAAGATCTGAAAAAGTATCAGTAAGTAAAAATCATTATCGGTATCGGAAGCATCTAAACAATGATGCCCTCGCGGCAAACAACTCGGGCTTGGGTAAAGTATGTCCACAGTTTATCAGCCCAATGAGTTTATCCCTGGAATCTTTTCGAAATGATTTGCTGAGGTCGAAGAGATTCAATTGAAAGAGGAAGAGCGTGGGATAATAGCATCTTCGCAACCATCGGATTGCACTAGTAGTCCCAGGCAAGCGGCCAGGAAGAAGCGATAGAAAAAATAAAGTCTATCCCAAACACGCAAGCGTTTCTCACGTGGTAGAATTTCTCTGGCAAGACAAATGAGAGCTCCACGAACAACTGTCTGGTTGAAGCTACATGCGTATCTTTCACTGTTCACTGAAACAAGTTTTCGATTTCGGCTCTTTCCTTCTGCCTCTTATAATGCTCGACCGTCAGACAAGACAGTTGAGCATCGGAGGCGACAAATATTGTTGAAGGGGAATCATTTTCCCGCGAAGCGGGATAATAAAAAGATTCGAATGCAGTTGCGTGAGAATCGCTCCCTCCCTCCCTCCTTCTCTCTCTCTTTTTCTCCATTCCATTTAAAGTTCGTTTTACCTCAGTTTGAAAAATGCCACCTTGTAGTAACAACGTTATCTCATGCGATCGATGCGACCTCTTTTAGAATGATTGTTATGGCGGACCTTCTGATTCAGTACTAATCCTATTATGGAACCGAAATGTTTACGTCTTGTAACAAAGTTTTTTCCCAGCGTCCGTCAAGCTATCCAACTGCCTATTTATCATCCAGAGGCGCCACAGATGCCAATGCGAACCACAATCGTGATGTAGCCTGGATCGGAAATTTTATATTCATCCTCCCTGTGAAGTGATATGTATGTAAAGTGAAACGCTTCCCTGAAATCTTCGGGAGATTTACATTGAAACTACACTTTTCCCAAGGGACACGTTCTTGTTTATCGCTTTCTATCGGGAAAAATCGCATACATCATGATTGATCGAAATACCAAGATTAAATTAAATTATTTAATTTTTAATTTGCTCCTAAAATTTAGGAGAAAAAATACAGTAATTAATAATATTACTAATTTATTGCTCCCTAAATATATATGTATATATATAATTATATATAAAATATACACACATATACACACACATATATAAAATATGTAAAGATAGACAGAATACCGCTGGGATCACATAGAGAGGACGGCGCAAATTTGAACTTACTCTCCAATATTTCGTGGCAGTCCGCCCATTTTGAATGTTGAAGAGATACTGCAAGCATGACGCGCCTTGGGAAGTTGGGGAGGGTTTTTTATATGAAAGGGTTAGTGGGTTTTTCCACTCGTGAATGTGGCGAGTGTCTCGCAGGTACTGGAGGGGTTAGTGCTGGTGGTGGTGGGAGGGGGGTGGGAATTGGAAAAGGGAAACGGTAGGATCGTGGAAGAGAGACGTCAGAAAGAGAGACTGAAGAAATGAATAAAAAGAGATCATATGACGAAGGTAAATGAGAGATGATGATGGAATTAGTGGAAGATGTTCATTTCGGGGGGGAGGTTACTTCTGAGGATTGTTATGGTGGCGGATTCGATTGTACGGACTTCAATAGATGACGGGTTGATCGGGAATTATTGAGTGAATTATTGAGACATTGAAACATTTATCAAACTTTAGTTTGTGGATAGTGGCGTGGGATGGGATCGGGAGTTGGGAGTGGAGTGAGGAGTCTCTGGATGATGATCGGTGGTTGTTTATGCGTATGTTCAGGGGTGTAGTGCATTCCCTTATGTAGAATGTCGGACAATTTTTACATTTGCGGAGATATACTACAATATTGGGGGGTTGCAGGTTCCGGAAGCCAGAATGGTATGAGATATTGGGGTATTAGGGTTGTGAAATGTGTTTATAGGATTGAAGATCGGGTATGTCTGACATCTCGGTTTATATATATATATATATATATATATATATACACATATATATACACATATATATACACACAGTGAACAAAGGCTGCTGAAAGCTCTTTTTCGAAAAATTGTGTCTCTTTTTCTGTTTTCAAATTTATTTGTGTGCCGGCAAAAACAGAAAACATTGCACTACTGAGCTTTTCATTCAAGTGTGTGTGTGTGTATATATATATAATATTTATTTACATGATCAGGGAATTAATAGCTGACCCATAAAGTGTCTTCTGCATTCGGAAAGTATTTGTATTATCGAAACAGACATTAATAATAACAAAAACATTGATACAATAACAGGTTTTATTGAGATAATAACATGCATTGCATTAATATTAAAAACAATTAATATTAACAAAATTAAACAACCAATTTTTTACCCCCTTCCTCTTTTTTATAGAATTTATGTTGTTTGGTAACATATCCTAGGCCTTAGGCCCCATAAGAATAGAACATCATTTGAATGACATCGTTTGGGGCTTGCGTGTTCCCCCCAAAGCATTTGTAAGTTGAGTAAGAAATTTGAGCCATTTAAATCCGCGGGGTAAAAATTTTACTTAATATATATTGAAAAGTTGATGATACGTTAAATACGCCTTGTGCATGGGGTGATCGAGGCTCATGTTTCAACATCGGATGTTCACGGTTTATGCTAAGCGCAGCTAATTGGTGGTAAGGGATATCGCATCTGTCGCCAGGGAAGAAGTGAGTTGACTTGTCGAGTGTTTGAGGAATCGAGTCCGCTTCGGGGAGGGAGTTTTCCACTCGTCCCATGTGATAAATGCCCGTCGAATAGGTGCCGGAGACCATTCGCGTGTTACAACAGGCGGAAAAAGGGTGCCGACATAAATTCTCGCCGGCGGAAAAAATTGGTCCGAAGCCAATGGGGCATAAAGAACTTGTGCTGCAGTTCTTGGCTTTTATGAATTAATTGCCGGTTCTTCCGTTCCACCGGTTATACTTTTATTCCCTCCTCTCGCCCGTGGGAGCGCGCGCGCACACACACACACACGCGCGGACTGCAGTCGATCAATTAGTCCCCGACCAGAGCCTCTCCGAGAAGACATTTAGGTTTTATCTTTCTGGAATAATTTCTCTGGACGAGCGCCAGAATTCTGCTCTGAATAATTGCATTCCAGTGGAATTTTACCATTACGACACATTTCCTGGTTCAGGGAAATTAAGATTACACGCACGGCACGCTAATATGGATTAGTAAAACACTAAGCCGTGATAATGAAGTATTTTTTTTTTTTGAGTTCTATGCATGAAGCCATCTCAGCATATACCAATATTAGCAGATACGCACGTCCCTACTCGGTGATAATATTTGTTTATATAATATTAAAGACTAGTTCAATTTATATTTATCTTCGTCAGCTTTTCTTGTAGTTACGACGCTTAATAACGTCAAGGATATAATTTTTGGTCAAGTATCAGATTTTTGTTTCTATAAGCCATGTGATACCGATAAGAAAGATATATGATACCGATAATGAACTTGATAAATTCGATGGCTTCAGGCTTAACTATGCGAAACTTCATGATTCTAAAGAAACATACTTTTTAGATTTAACAGAATTTTATTAAAACACGTCCCATTTCGTAGGATTGTCGGCATCATCCCGATGACCTGACGATGTCGACCAGTGGAATAAACCGGTCAATTTTTAATAAAATACTGTGAAATCTACAAAGATTGTTTCTTTAGCAAACTGAACATCAAATTAGAAATAGTGGATGTACTAATAGGGAAGACTGCAAGTAAAGTAATGAGCGAATGAAATGTAAAATCACAGTGAGACACCGTCACAAAAAGCAGGACATCCTCTGGAAGTAATATTGAACATGAACCGAAGAAAATTTGGTGTTCACCCACCTATTTCCAAATAAAATTGCTCGCATACTACCGCGAGACTTGTTCCTGTGTGTCGTTCGAGTCACTTTTAAAGACGTTTAAACACGTCTTTACGTCACAATTAAAAATCCCTTTTTGTGAAGGTCAAAGCCGAAGTCGTTCCCCGTTCCCGTAATTGTGTCTAAGCCCTTAGGTATCGCGACTTTGGAGAAGTTTTTGTGCCACAAACGTCACGCAATTTTACTATAAGGTCGAAGGAACATTCCAGTTCTTTTGAGAATAATCACGAATGGAGGAGAAATTTTGCAAACCACTTTTTAAAAAGTGGTCATTCTAGTAATTTTAATGTGGAAATTTCATGGTTATGTGACAACAGATAGCAACTAGGTGCACTGGAAAAGTTGGAGATTTTCAAGATTACGTGTGACACATATATTATCAAATTTTTATTCCCTGCGCCATCCCCTATTCTATTCGCCATCAGTCAACCCCATCAATAGCCTGTTATTCACTCATCCCATCTTACTACTCGCACCTACATACTGCTTTACTCTTGATCCTACTATTTTCCCCCTCCTCTTCCAAACACCTCCACTCCTCTGAGCACCATGTTTAACCTAAAACAAATTCTCCCCACATCCTTTTGGCCAACTGCCCACTTTCCCTTTTCAAACCCCCATCCTTTTTTTCCCAACATAAGGCATGCATTTTGGGTTTCCCACACCACGATGTTGTTGTTTACGTCGAAACCCGGGTCGTGATACTTTTTTATAATCCTGTGGATGTATTGTAAATGTTTTGACAGTAAATATGAATGGCATTTAACAACACAAGGTAAATATATTACGGACATTTTGAATGAACTGAAAACTTCCAAGTCCCACCCCTTCGATAAGTGACAGCCGCTCTACAGTATTTCGAAGACATATCATGGGTTCTCATATTCTTATTGTTTTCATCGATAAGAAAAAATACCTTTTTTTCGAAACCGATTTTTTTTCCTGATTCTATACTGTTTACAATTCACAGATATAAATGTCAATTTACATCTAAGCGACATTAATATACATTTTCAGTAAACGGCTCTGATGCTTACCAGGCGTATACTATTGATGAATTCTTCTCGGGATTTCCATCGGGTTAAGTGTTCTGCCACCGAAGTTTCAACGGCTGACTCTGCCATTGTCTTCAGGGTGATGATCATCATCAGGGTGAGAAGAAGTCATCATTTTCAGTAAACTATAGTAGTGGTATTTTTTTGCCAAAATATGAATTATACTACTGCCAAGCGGCCCACACCAGTGAACCGCTCGGTTCGAATTAGAGAAGTTAATAGAATCAACCTAACAAAATTCATTGACGACCCTTGGCTGGAAACCCTGGAATCTATCACCCCTGATAGTTGCCCTGCAACGGCCGCCTTCTTTCTGACCTAAGCCATCCCTTAGGTGTTCGACCTCCGTGCCTTCCTAAAATCAAGGGAAGTGAGGTGACTTCCTTCCCTTAGGCTGGACGAGGAACTTCGTCAAGTCATGAGGCGTAGAGAAAGACTATTTAAAATACGGACAAAGACCACATCCCCGGCGGCATGGAAGAGGTACAGAGAGGCAAAAGACAGAAACAAGCAATCTATTAACAAGACGCGCGAACAATTAATTCGAAAACAAGACACTCTACGCAAGTGATTCGGGAGGGGCGTACGGCCAGGGTGCTCCGGAGGGTGGTGAGGAACCAGGGTAGTAGCGGGAGGAGGGGAGGTGAGGTGTGGGATGGGGGGATTGCGTCGAGAGTCGATCGCCCAAAAGTTGGTCGCTCCGTAGTTTTTTCGGTTGATGAGCCGGGAAATTTGGGACCCGCGTGAACTCGTATTAAATTTCCCGAGGTCATATCTGAGGGGAGTCTCCCCCGGAATGCGGAAATTCTTGTGGAGCAGCAGCGGGGGTGGGTGGGAGAGGGGGGAGAAGAGATGGAGGGGTGTGGTTGGCCTGGGGGAGGGGTAAAATTTCCCGAATCCGAAAAAACTACCTAACCAAAACCCGGACCATCGTCTCGTTCGTTAAGGAAAAAGTTCCGACTCTTTATTTTCGATAGCGGTTTTTTGCACGACTTTCACGAGGGTTTAACGTTTGATCCTATTGCCCTGCCAATGTGTGTAGGTATTGGTGGATTATTGCTCGAATTTTATCGTGTCCGATTCGCGGGAAGTTGCTGCACCCAACTACCACCCTTTGTGACTTATTCAAATGTTTTCGGAGTTTTAATTAAGCACCCCCGCCCCCGGTTTAGTTAAGTAGAAACTCTGAACGATTGAAAAAAAAATCATTTTCCTTCGACTCAACTGACCCTAAATAATAAAAAAAATAATTTTTTAATTAGCGTGTAGCCCCAGAAATAAAGTCGTATTTTAATAACACGGCATTATTATTATAGCTTAAAGATTTGAATGTTAGCCGTGTCGGTGGAGTTAGAATTATAATTTCCTCCTAGGTTTCCTCTTCCTCGATCTCTAATAAAAAGTTCTTCGACTACCGAAAATTCGGATCCATGTGTAAGTGTTCTTTTATTTGTGTTATATGTTTCTCGTGTGCTTCTGCAAATGGTGTTATATATATATATATATAATTTTTTTTTTTTGAGTTCGTAGAAAATGCCGTATGGCGATGCACAAAATCTCTTGGATAGATGAAGGAAATATATAGAAACACTTAGAAACGACACACACTTACTTGTTAAATTTTCGACCTTCGTCGTCTTGGGAACACTGTAGGATTCTATTTATTTCCTTTATCTATCCAGATATATTTCCTTCATCTATCCAAGAGATTACA
>WURS02031188.1:0-11596 GCA_011762765.2 Rhinocypha anisoptera | reverse complement strand
ACCACAGACGGCACAGGGAAAGGAACTGACCCCCCTCTACCCTGATTTGTGAATTTTTCCACACGCCCCGTGGGCTTAGTACTAGGTGAGCTCTGTTAACATACCAACCTTCGGGTTGATCACTGTGGTTGGTAATAGCAAACAAAAATAAGACATCATCTCCTAAACTAACACATAGGTGTGCATTCATATTGTCACCATCTTATTCTTCTTCAAAATACGTATTGAATATCAGTTTTTTTAATACATTACACACGCAGACATTACTCTACGTTATGAAAATGTACTTTTTTTTCCAATCGACGGATTCAGGCGTGACCTCGTGGAACGAAATTCATTATCAAACAAACAGACAAACTTTGCGGTTCCACACGTAAAATTATTATTGACGACCCGGGTTTCGACTTATCCAGTCATCGTCAGGACACGCGTTACAGCTGTATGTTTGACCCGATAGTGGCTGGATGAGTCGAAACCTCAATAGGAATGTCGAAGTCGTCAATAGGAATGCTTTACAACATGTGGAATCGCAAAGTTTGTTTAATTGATGGCTCTTTTCCAAGTTGACGCCCTTTGAAATATTTCGAAGTGCGATTTTTGGAAAAAAAATAAAAAGTAGTGCAGCGCGAGGATTTTTCAGTCGACAAAATTTAGTCGAGAGAGAGGACCCAACTTTTCTCTAGAAAGTACCCAAAATTATGAAAAAAAAATGACATCACTTTCTATCTTGTGATCCCGACCTTATTAACGACATTCGCGAGGCCAAAATCACCCCCTCCCCCCGAGGGCGAAGGGGGGTTTTTGGGATGGGAAACTCTTTCTCCAACTCACAGAAAGAACAGATGAATTTGTTGCCGTTGCCACGCGGCCATTCCGTGGGTCGCTTTCGACAGGACCGAGAGATCGAATTACATTGAGGATCGACAACCTTTCGCGTTAGCACGACGCGATCGACTCGATTCGAAGTCCTCGAATGGAATGCACTGTTCTGCGTGGATCCTCAGGGGTCTTTTACCCCACTCTCGATCGGTTGCAACACAAACATAGAAATCAATCCAATCCTATTAGAGATGGGCGATTTCAAGCAATGAATCGATTCGTCTCGGTTTGTGAGAATCGATTCGAATCGCATCATGTGAATCGATTCTAACCGTAACTGAATCGGAATCGTAACTGAATTGGAATCGTAATTGAATCGGAGCTGAATCCAATCGAAAAGGAAACGAATCGAATCAGATCACAATAATCGATTCAGAATAATCGGGAATAGTGTTAAAATAATCTCAATTAAAAATTTCCTAGTGAATCGAATCCGATTTGCCCACCTCTAATTCCTATCGATTCATGGTAAGCGATATGTCGATGCATTGCACCTTTCACCAATAATAATCTGCGGATCGCCCCAAGGGCGTGTGGCAGGGGGTGAACCATCACCAAGCATGCATTCCCACATGCGAGGATTATAAAATTATTCACAATGAAAGAAACCACTAGCATGAAAAACATAGTGTCAAAACAATACAACAATTTGGTCACGTCGGTCCCCTCCTAGGGATTTTATGAAAATTATAATATTTGGGGGAGGGGAGAGGACAGTCCGGAATGAAGAATGAGGTGGGGGAAGAGAGGGGGGAGAGAGAGGGTGGGGAGAGAGGGGAGGAGAGAGGGAGAAAGGGAGCAGGAGAAAGTGGAATGGGAAGACGGGGGATAAAGGACATGGGGGAAGGACGGAAATACCGTGAGAGTGGAAGAAGAGCCAACAGGCGCGACCGCCAAAGACTGCCTGCCATAATTTTTGTGTCCTTACTTTGGTCAGCGTCGCAAGTGTCTACAAAGGAGAATATTTTCAAAGGGTGTGAAAGTATTGTTTTAAGTCAATGCGTGTCATTTGTGAGTAATTTCACTGCTGCCTCGAATTCTTCGTTGTAATTCGACTTTAACTTCCTTTCTCATCCACGTACTGCAAAAGTTCATGTGAGTATTGCCATTATGAAAGAAGAACATTTTCATTTTATTCCACGAAAACCCCGATTTTCCTATTCTTAGGGGAAAATATCCCGAGGTCCTTTTAAGTGTAGCTAGAGGTCCTCTAGTAATCTTAGGGTAAATGAAAGGAATAAAGAGCCGAAGAGTGACTACCGTGTAAAACTTTCCTAGTATTTAAGCTTATCATTATTTTTACAGTAATTATAAAACTTATAGCAAACTTGAGAATAATCTCTCAGCATATTTGGTTTATGTGTCACTTATCCTTATACTTTTCAAATGCAAATCTAAAGTTAAAAGGTCTGTGAGTTATTGTGAATTTACTCATTTAATCCATTACCTCAGAGTGCCAAATGAAACTCCACATTGAATAAAATAATATCCAGAACCTAGGTTTACACTTATAAACTAAGTGATAGAATAGATATAACAAATGGAGAATTGATGCAAAAAATGAGGAATGCACAAAAAAATGTATGAATGAAAGAAAATTGATGAAATTCACGGTTGAATCAACTGCAACCACTTGACATGATAGTGCGGTTATCCCGAGTTTACCACTGAATAAACTGGGGAAAATTTTGAGAAGCCATTAAACTAAACTCAGGCCAGTAATTCGCGTTCGCTTCCGTTACACAAGAAAGAGGACATGCCATAAGTAAATAACGCGGGCAATTTGCTATAAACAGTTAGAAAATAAAGAGAAAGCAGGATTCGTTTGAATTCTCAGCATTCCACCAGAAGGCCGGTATGATAGGTGAGGATAGAGAGCTAAACCAGTGCCTATTAAACAGGGTGTGGAAGTTCACTTATCACGGTAGGGGAAGATATATTACAAGTCCCGTATTTCTACCGTAGATCAGAACACGTACTTAAAATCAAGGAGAAAGATTGTAGAACAGATAGACGTAAGTTTTTCCACGTACGATTCGAGATCAAAATGAATATCATGACAGGGTCGAAAATGATAGGAGAGGCAGTGTATATGTTTTGTAGTTATCCTGCATTCGTGATAATTACATGTAATATGATATTGTTCTCAGGTGACATTAAAAATATTTTGTCACTATGAATGATTTCTAATACTGTGGGAATTATTGCTTGGTGATGGTCCACACACTGCCACACGCCCTCGCGGCGGCTGCAAGACATTACTTACGCTTAGACCTAGGGAGACCAGTTACATTCCCTGGGCCGCACAGTGGGGTAAAATGGTACTTTGATTTTTCAAAATCCAGGAACTTATTTTGGATAAAGATATTGACGTAAATCTTAATTTACTCAAAAGCCAAATCTCAAAAAAATACAGGAAAAATTAATTTAAAAGGTTTAATTTTTTAATGAAAGTAGAAAAAATGTGCGAAACGCAAACCTTTCTCCAATTATTAATTTAGACCACGTTTATTTGACGTGAAAAGATTTTATTGGAAGTATAAAAGTTTTCAATACGATACGTTTGATGTCAATTTACGGATGAATTTTTTACTGTTAGTGTATAACACGTTAATACATTATTCTTTGTTAATTTATAGAGAGTACAGTTCTGTTTTTAAAATTTTATCTACAGTCAGTATTTCCTAAGTATTGCATTTGTCAGCAAAAACTGTCGTTAGCTATTAAATTTTAAACTATCTCCACTTTCATCTGCTTTAACATTAATATCCATACGAAAATACAGAATTGTAAACTACAATATTTAAAAATAATCTTTTTACTCTAAATAAAACTGGCATAAATTAATAATTACTCAAAATGTTTCGTTTTGAACATTTTATCGTGCCTTGAATATAAAAATAAATCTTTTTAATTATACTTTTCCTTTATTCTTTGAGTTTTGGCTTCCGAATAAATAAAGGTTTATGTCATTATTTTTATTCAATGAAAAGTTCTACGATTTTGAAAAATAAAAGTACCATTTTGCCCCACTGTGTGCCACCTGTGGTTTCTCCAGAAAGGGCTGGTACTCGGAAAAATCACACTCAGCTTGGGTCCATCAACGGGACTTGAACCCAGACACCGCTGTTCAGTAGTCAAGCGCTCTACCCACTAGGCTTCCTCCACCCCTTAAACTAGAATAGATTACGAACATTAAAATAAATGGACGCAAGACGAGAACAATGCAGGGGGAGGCGCCAGGAAGAAAAAGGGACCGCAGGAACGTAACAGCCAACCGACAGGCGTCCCTTCAGGGGGCATTACGGAAGAACAGGGAGGAGGAGGAAGGGTGACGGGCGCGGGAAGGGAGGACGGGCATAGGGAGGAGGAGGAGTCGGACTTGCCTGGTGTGTGTTCGGGAAGGGGAAAGGGGAGAGAGAGGGGTGTTCGCGAGTTGGAGAGGGAAAAGCTGCGCGATTGGGATGATTTTATTCGGTGTCGAAATAACGTCGACTCGATGCGCGATGGCGTTCGATTTATAATAGAGGATGTTTGTGGAGACACGCAGGGGAGGGGTTGCCCAGGGGAGAAGCAACTCTCGGGTGATGGGAAAGAAAGTTGTCAAAAAAACATGTCAAACTAAACGCCATTTTTGTGAAAAATGATATGAGGTTTTCCCGGCTAATGGATACGTAAAAAGATCCTCGGGTTTCCATCCGGGAGAAGGTGTTGATGTGCAACGACGTTTCGATGTCTAAGTCTGCCATCACTTCAGGGCGATGAAGGCAGACTCAGACTGAAGATGATGGGAGAGTCAGCCATAGGAACTTCGGTGCACATCATCACCCGGATGGAAACTCGAGGCTATTTCTCTTCACACCATTACTGTGGGCGACGCAGGAGAGTTTATCGAGAACCCAAAAATTAACGGAAATGGTTGGCATTTCAACGATAACTCCCTCTTCGTCTCCGCACACTTCCTACCTAGATTACTTTTTGTTTCCCAGAGAAAAAATTACTTTTCTGAAGGACGATTCTTTAAGAACACAAAAACCGTTTAAGCAAAAGTAACACGTACAAATCAAGAGCGATTCCAAAATGGAATATTACAAAAGTTTCCGGTCGTCCTATCTTCGATCTAAAAGATATACCTAATTAAGATTAAATAAAATTCAAAATTAAACCTTAAACCTCTGTTTTTTCTAATCTGTCCTATTCAGGCTTACTATGAGCAATATGTTTAGCTGCAGTTTTCGGAACTGTCGAAGAAACTGAACCGTAGAGCGAAAAAGAGAGGGAGTGGGCATTCAAATTGTGTCACCGTGGGGGGGGGGGGTGGTGTGGTGTTAGTATTAATCCCCTTACTCTTTGTTAATAAGGGTTCGCGCTTGGAGAAACCACTCCCACATCGAAACGAGTGGAAATGAAGAAGACCGAGCCTTCCCAAAGAGTCTTGGAATTCACTTGATGATTTGACATTCCTGAATCTCCGAGTCGAGTGACTTTGCTGCTTAACGTCGTCGTCGTCGGCTGAGAGCATCAAGCTGTGATCTTCCGCGCGCGGAAATCGCGTTCCCGATTGGTGGACGGCGAATGGGAGAGAAGATGGGTGAGGGGAGAGGGAGTATTGGGAGGATGACGGGAGTGGGCGGGTAGTGGGGAGGAAATGGTATAAAGAAAGCTGGATAGGGATGTGGGAAGAGGGGGGAGGGGGGGAAAGGAAGGAATTTAGCCCCCGGGTGATCGGCCGGAACCTCTCCCGCTCCCCTTGCTCTCTCTTCCTCTTATCCCCGTTCAACCCTCCTGGCCGCTTTACGTCCCCTCTTATCCTCCCTTTCTCCCTCTTTTTTCATCTCCCTCCCTGTTATGTAGATGAAGTAGAAGTACTTTGAGATTTTTGCACATGGGCCATATTCATGCCATTGCCACCCGGCTCGTAGTCGATTTGCAATGTGTACCCCTAAATAAATAAATAATAAATAAAATATAAATTAATAAATTAAGCCGAACATTGAAAATTCTCGATTTCTATTTTGCTACTATTTCGATATATTGAGGTTAATGAGCAAGGAACTAATAATGATAAATTTTCAGTGTAAAGCACTTTTAACACCACCTTCTTCTACGCCATATATCTCCATACTTATTCCATCTTTACCTTCGCTCTTCATCTCCTACCTTGACAAATATCTCGGAAAATATTTTTTTAATGAATTCTGCAACCACATTCAACCTACGTGATCGTATTTCAGTCATATCTGTTAATTAATACCCCTAAACAGTTCTACGACAGCAACGATCCCCGTATTCAATTTCCTTCTATTTCTTTTCCTTTTCATTTCTAAGCAAAGATTTTCAAAAGCATCTTATTAATCTCGAAATCATTTCATGTAATCAATCTATTCTCCAGGGTCCATGAAACATGAGTGGTACTTTCGTCACTTGGATTGCAGTGATATAATTGCGGCATCACCTGGCTGATCTCATACATATCCTGTTGGCTGTGCCCAAGTCTGTAACCGCCAGGAAACGGATCCTTTTCACTTAACATTGAGATAGTTAAGAATGGAGTGAAATCAATTAAAAAATAAACAATTGAGAAAAATTGTTTTTTTACAATCATTATTGTTCATAACTGCAAATTAGTAATACAACTGTAAAATTCCAATATATCGCTCCAATATTGTACAACTATGATAAAATTTTTAATTCTGTAATAAAAATCTGTAATATTCAAATTAAAATGTCATATATTGTTTTAATACGTTTTTAATTCAAAGTAAGTGGATATTTTTTCTTATTTCATTAAAATTTTTAATGAATTGTATTTTGAACATATGAAAATAGTGTAAGTGCAATGATAACTACATTATTAGAATACTCCGTGGGATTTAATTGAACGATAGAGGCGCCCCGGTTTACCACCACTATATTAGTCTCTTCCCTCCTGCCTTATGCACCACATTCAATTATGACGCATAGTATAATATATGACGCCAAGGTAGCCCAGTGGGTAGAGCACATGGCTACTGTACGAAGTTCCGGGTTCAAGGATTCGTGACGTCTCTGGACACCTTCGGCTACACACAAGCTAATTGATTTTTTGGATACCTCAGACGTTGTGGACATTATTCCCGCTTTCATTTCTGGTCCGACGTGTTGCTCCAGGCGATGAATAATCTCCTTGTCGCTCATTGGGGGTCTCAATTCATTTTCATCTTGTTCCAAACTCAGCCTTCCTAATCCTGTATTAAGCTTAGTCCTCTTATTTCTTGGAATCGTTAACTACGTTCCATTTCTTCCTATTAATTAACCTCCAAAACGTATTACATTGGTCCCGTAATATGCTGAACATGATCTGACGGCCGTCGGATGAATGAGTATTATATAACATTGTATTCCTGGAATCTGGCAGAGTTGATGGATCCCTCCGGCTTTTTTTCCGATTCTGCGACTTTACATGCCTCTTTTACCATCCGTATTACAAGAACAAACTAAAAGTCACATGTAACAAAGGGCACCTTTGTCTTCCTCCTAGGCCGAAATGTGCCCTGCTAATGTATCCGCCTGCTAGTCTTACTTGAGTGGCCTGAGAAGGTTACAGATTTAAAATAGGATGCCTACATTTCCAATAGAATCATTATCTTGTACAGTTTCCATCATATTTTACCACTCAACCTAATTTATCAAACGCTTGTGTGTTTCGACATAGCAAGCGAAAAAAATATTGGTTTTACGAAAGCAGTCTTATAAATTACTATGTGAATATTTGAGGACGATGTGTACGACACTGACAATGAAGAAACATCCTGTTACTATTCTATAATCAATTAGACCGTTGATTTTATTATCGCTGTCGCTTCCCGAGTTCCTCTACCACTCTGAGGACCGAACTTATTTTCACCTAGATATTCATTCGCCCGACTCTCTAGTCTTTCAGAGATCTGGAGTACCTTATCTGCATGCCGGATCAAACTAATTAGTCTATTAAAAATCGTGAGGTTATAGAGTTAAATTTGTAAAATTTTTCCACAGTGGAGAATAAAATGTATGCGAATTTCACTTACAAAGAATTTTAATCATAAATTGCTGAAATGCGGGATTAAAAATTCTTTGTAAGTGAAAATCGCACAAGTTTTAATCTTTAAAAAAAGGGGGACGGAGAATTGAAACAGTATCAGATGTAAATGCAGAGTTTCAATCTCGTTCCAATTCTTTCTCCCTGTATTCCACGTCGCTTGAGGAGCGATTGGGAATCTCTTAAATATATACTTTGTAATTGTTCGGAGTTCCTTTATTTACCCCCGTATTCTGTTCAAATTTTCAATTGTACATTTCTTATTTTGGTCAGGTTATTACAAATTCTTTTATATTTAATACAATTTCATCTTTTATCATGACATAACAATGATAGATACTTTTAATTGCATATTCGGAGTTTTTGAGATTTACAATGAGTCATCTTTTTCTTTCTTACTTTTTAAATGTAATGTTATTCCTTTTAACGTATTCAGCCTTGTTTACGTTTTCAATTCCTCTTCATTTGCCATATATTTCTCGCTAGAAAATTGTTTATAATCTCTTTTTTCTAGTTTGTTTTTTTCTTTCTGGATTGTTCCTTTTTCAGCGTGGTATATCTGTGTATCGTGTACTATTGTCTCTAGTATATCTTCTATCCTTATAGTATATTTCCATTAACACTCTCCGAGCTTTTCTAGATTGATATTTTCTTCCTTCATCATTTCTTTGAGGGAAATTCTTTCCTTTTCATATTTTTTGCAGCCTGGAAGTCTCTTGAGGCATCTTCCCCGTTGCCACAGTCGCAGTTTCGTTCCCTA
Source organism: Rhinocypha anisoptera (assembly GCA_011762765.2). Taxonomy (NCBI): domain Eukaryota; kingdom Metazoa; phylum Arthropoda; class Insecta; order Odonata; family Chlorocyphidae; genus Rhinocypha; species Rhinocypha anisoptera. The sequence continues at coordinate 2,897 of WURS02031188.1, read as the reverse complement.
TATTATTTAGATAACTATTGAAACTTCCGTAGCCGGTTACTATTTCCATTATTTCCCTTTTGATTTGTTGTGGTTTCCTGATTTGTACTTTAGGCAGGAATTTGAATGCTGATCTTCCCTTTTCTGTTTCTGACCAATATTCTTTCCAGATTTCTGTTATAATTTTATCCAGTTTTGCTTCATTCTTCTTCCATGTCTGATTAGGGTCCAGGTTGGTATTTCTAAAGTTAGCTTCTCTGTTTCTTTTAAAGATCTTTTTGATTTGATTTTATCAAGTTCAAAATTTATTGATGGGGTTCTTCTTATTACATTTAGTGCGTCTGTTGATACTGATTTGTAACAGCCTTTTATTTCTAACAGACATCGTCGAAGTTCAAATAGTTTTCGATTAATTCTTGCATATCCTAATTTTCCCCCTCAAATTTCAATTCCATATGTTGTAATTGATAGTGCCACTGAACGATAAATGGTTGCTGTTGTGTGCATTGACTGAGAAGTTTTTCTGCAATATCTTCGCACGTTGTTGAAGATCTTTATAACTTTGGCTGTAATGTAGTTAGCATGTTATTGGTACGTGAGGCAGCATTCATCGAAGCTGATTCCAAAACACTTGGAGTGCTTAAATCTCTCTATGTTCTGTCCATAAATTTTGATGCAGGGTTTCCTTTGGATTTTCTTTCCAAAACATACATATACTGACTTATTGCATGACTCATCTGCCTTTTTACTTCATTACTCCAATTTTCGAGTATTTTGGTGCACTGGTTTTCTTCATCCTCTAGCTCATTTCTGTTTTTTCCATTCGATGAGGATTGTATTTCAAAAATTCTTACAGAAGTATTTACTGACACGTGGGATGTTAAATAAATAAATCTTATGACTCACAATTGTTATATATAAGCACAAAACTAAAGATGCTTTTATTTTTACTAATTAATTTCTAGTCGTTTTGCAGACCAAATTTACCATCCACCGCATGGTATTCCTCATAATATACACTCTAACCGTCTTACTTCTCGAGAATCTCAATACTTTCGTTTTCTTACTGCTACTGATAACAAACCTCCCACACTGGTCCTGTACATCTACATAATACCCTGCAAGCCGCCACAAGGACGTGTGACAGGGGGTGAGCCACCACCAAACATTCACATGCACTCTCAATGTACTTGATAAAAGTCATGCATTACGCACAAAAAGAAGAAACTATCACGCCAAAACTAATACGAGAACAATAAAACATGCTGGGCAATGTCACACCGCTCACAACAAGCACGCATAACAACTAAAAATGTCCTTACAAAGTGCAAGGTCAAGACTAGGAACTACATTTTAAATACAAGAAAGAAAATATACATATATACACTAACTACCCTGATTACTAACTCCGGACACTAATTGTTCGAGGAAAAAATGACACTCTAACCTTCTTACTTCTCGATAATCTCATTACTTTCGTATTCTTACTGCTACTGATACCAAACCTCCCACGCTGGTTCTGTAACATGCTCAATATATAATAAGCTGCACTCGATCCAATTCCAACGCTAATCCTGTCTCGTGAGAGAGAGAAGATGCTCATGAGGGTCTCCGTTTACCTTTCGTCATTATATTTTGCATCGGAGAGCAATGAAAAATAGTATTTTAGTTTCCAAGTCAGCACTTTGATTTCACAATGTTGCAAGTCGTATTTGAGGCCTGACCAGTAAGCACTGCAATGGGAATTCCGGTGGAATGAATCGAGATGACTGCATATCCTATATAGCGTCGTCCGAATGCACTTCGATATTCAAGTCATCCAACGTTCCTCCGACCTCCCACGCAACTCGGAGCCTTTCGTCTTGACGACCGACGTTGCCGGGATTCGATAAGACTCTTGCGCCCGGCCTCCTCCCACCATTCCAGCCCACAGTGGTGGGCTGGATGCTTCTCCACGCTCGCGCGCCCACCGAGAAAGCCCAGAAACTCCATCATCCGTCCATTCCCAAGTATTATCTCCAGACCACGATAGAGGGGGAGATTCCTCCTCCTCAGCATGCGTGTGCCCTGAGGAGCGGGCATCATTTGAACCAGTCCAGAGGGAATGCGACTATACCACAGTACAGTACGTTCTTCTCCCTTTCCCGAACTCCGATCCCTGTCATAAACGCAAGTGATGTCGTCTTCACGAAAATGTGCTTGATTATATTGTTATTTTAAAATCTATATTCTATTAAATAGCTTTCGGACTAATCTGAATCCATTATGAATTGAAAAGACATCACAAACTAGTTAACTACTTGCTCTCAAAAATATAGAATTAATTTGATAACGGGGATGAACGGGACAAAATTTATTTCATAACGTATGCTTATCAACCCGCCTACCTATTGGCAGGACATTTATGAGCACTCTACAAATTATACTTTTCAAAAGAAATTAAAATAGAATGAAATTAAAAAATTACGACGGTTCTGATATGAAACAGCCGTTTTTTATTTTAGTGAAATTTTGCAAACAGAAGATTTACAAGTAAGACAATGTCTATGCAGTGGTAGGTTTCATCAATATGGAGGTGCGGCCCTAAGATATGTGCGTTATTGTTAAGAATTTATATCGTTTTTAAATAACCTAATGCAACGGAACTCACATTCAAGTGAGGGGACCCAGCGACTGAAACGCACTGGATCTGCGCGTCAAATTCTCTTCTGGCCACCCGTTCCTTGCACGCAGAGCATGGATCGTTTTGCTCTTCTCCAGAACGCCCCGCCTCTAAAGCGGCAGAACACGTTTTATTTCGGGGCCCTCGGTTTCCCCCCCCCCCCCCCCCCCCCCCCCCCCCCCTCCCCCCCCCCGCGCGCCCCCCCCCCCCCCCACCCCCCCGGCTCGGGTGAAGCCGGCGCTTCGCCGGTGTTCGT
>WURS02031178.1:0-11596 GCA_011762765.2 Rhinocypha anisoptera | reverse complement strand
TCGATAGAGCCAAGAACTGACTCAGGGAGGTGGATCTAAGGAGCGTGCAATTGTTGTGTGTACCAGTGATGTACCAGCAAAGTGAACCTGAACTTAGCCTTTGTGCCACAGATCAGATTGGTTTACCTTGTTCAAGACACTTTTCTCGAATAAAAATAAATGATATGTGGGGTAAAACATTAAGTGAGAAGGCAAAATGGTGGAATCTGTGATGTGGCAATTTTTTTCTTTTAAGGTATTTTTAATTGAAAAACATTCAACATTCGTGGACAAAAGAAATAAAAGACACTCCCAGGCAGTGTGACATTTTGTGTGTGCCATCAGAGTCGTCTAGCTCCAACATAATCTAATAATTGAGAGGCCAAAAGAACAGACATCTATTTATGTCTGTTCTTCTGTATTGTGTCTATATTGTATGGACAGTTACAGATTCAGTTATGTTTAAACTGAGAAACATGATGGTACGGAGAGAGAACTCTAAAGTTAGCCTCGACTTAAGTATATTGTTATAATAGTGTGTGGATGTGTTGTAGGAGAACGCCAAAACAATTAACTTATCTATTTAAAAATATATGGCAAAAGAAGCTTAGTCAATTAAGCTAATTTAACAACAATGCAACAGGAGTGACTATTTGAATGCACGGCTTTAAGTAATCACACGCGGTTCATGCGAGTGACAAAAATTATAAATAGGACTGTGCACAGTGTTGAATATATATGCAATAAAGTTCAATTTGCATGAAAAATTTAACGTATGTCGGATGGTGACGATATGGGAGGTTTACATTAATTAACGGAATAAATATGGATACTTACAAGGGCCATAAAATATTCAGCTTCATCCTCTTTACCACCTTTCATTTTCAATACTTCAGTAATGGCAGCAAGTACAGCTAGCATTTCTGTATGAATGGCAGAATCTGGTCGAAAACCATTCAATAACCTTTCCGAATAAATAGTATTATCACAGAACTTAGTACATGACGTTCAAGAAAACTTTTCGAATACTAATAAAAACATCCATAAAATGAGGAAAATCTCAAAGAAAATTTTGAATAACGTTTGTAAATTTTGATTTCTTTCTAAAGTATCTTGCATACCTAGTAAATGACTGATTAGAACATGAACTCCAGTCGCTAGCAAAAGTACCGAAAGTTTTAAAAGTAGATTCACTAGCAGAGAATGCATCATCTTGTGTTACTTCCTCACTGGTAACGCCGGCAAATGCGTCGTGTTTCTGTAAAGCTTCGGTTGTCAAACCAGTTTGCCCTGAAAGAAGATTGGTTTACAGAAAAAATAAATTTAAAAATTGTTTCTAAAAATTAAGAAAAAACAATATATTTGTAAAACAGATGGAATGCGTGGTAAGAAAGGGAATCTTACCTAAATTTTCATGAAAGAATCTCGATTTTGCAGTATCTCTGTATTTCCGTGTCTCTGGATTCGAACTTGAGCTTTGTCCTTTTGCCCATCTTTTCCCCTTTCCCTTAACTCTAGGACGAAATTTCCCCATTTTAAGAGGCTAAAAGAAATTATTCAAACTAGGAATATATCACTTAACGACGAGCAACCATTTTATCACCACGTGCAACTTGAGATGTCTTTGCGCACGCCGCGGCGCAGTTTATTTCACCCTTCATTTGTTTCCCTACAGCGCTTACGGCTGCTCACAGAAATTCCGAAAGTTTTGTTCCTGTTTACAGTTATTGCGAAGTATGTATATGATTTAATAATCCCAAAATGCATCTCTAAAGTGATACACCAAAGGATTTATCGGATTATAATGCTTCTTCAAAAATGTCTGTGAAACACGAAAGGTTGTGGATGTTTTTTCGTCATTACGCTGCAAACTCGCTAACTTTCATTTTTGTGCACTGTACAGTAACTACTTGTACTTCTACAAATATATAAACTATATTAATACTTTACTTGGCTTTGTACTGAACAATATTAGTATTTTTCTCCATTGGCACGTCTTTGACACGATTCCCTCAGTTTACATTGTCGTGTACAATTCCTTACAACTGCATGGAATCCCTTTTTTTTTCTAGTTCCCAAAACTTTCCGATAGGTGGTATGATTAGCATATTCCAAAGGAAGAGCGGAATCAATTCCTTGGGAAAGAAGTTGCGAAAAACCCAATAAGTGAACATTAGATTCAGTTCCATGAAATGTTAACATTTATCCTCAGCTATAACAATAGAAATCAATAATTTCTTCAAATTCATGATGCACTACATAATATCCGGATTAAATAGCCGAGTGATAACTGGATGTCACCTACGACATCGTACGTATCTAAAAGAATTGTCTCTATGGATTTAAGTACATCAACATTATAAAACTCAACGTCTTGCATAGTGCTGCTATCTATCATCCTTACCTAGTGGCTAGTGTGCTGTGAAAGAGTAACTGCATTTGATATTGGACAGCTCTGTGACGTCAGTGGTTGCGGTTCGTGCCAGTAGCTGTATTGTAGATAGCATATTTAAAAGTAATTTCATTGTGTGACTAACATCTTAAATGGCAGTCTGGCATTCTTAAGAAGACGCAGTGGTCTTATTAATTTTTGTGTTCTAAGTGCTACTCAATTAAGAAGATCGAGCGGGTTACACAAGCTGTGGAACGATAAGAGAAGAGGGTTGTTATAATACCAGAACTTTGATTTCTGCTATCGAGATGTGCCGTATGACATGAACTCATAATTAAAGTAAGTGAACTTTTAAATTAGTCGGGTTCTCATCTTTATTGGAAGACATCACAATTCCGATATTTTCCCTAGCTTCATTCCCTCGAGATATATGTTTCTTCAACTGATTATTTTGTGCATTACTGCAGTGGTACAGTGTAACAACAAAATTTTGTATTGGTCAATTTGACATATGTTTAAAAAATTTCAAAATGTTCTCCGCAAATGAAGGAACGACAGAAAAGGAGTTATCGACAAGGGGTATTTCTAATCTAGGGAATTGAACATTCTTGCGAGAGTTATTTAAATAGTTGCGATTGGTTATATCATTATAGTATCATTTACGCTGTTACTATCATAATTGTTTATGATAACGGGGAATTTGTGCTGAAGAAGTGCCCTCACACGCATGTTACGTAGTATAGTTATTAGAATTTATTCACAAACAAGAATGTTAACCTTCACCATGCTATTTATTCAAACACAGTTAGATTTATTATTTGATATTCAGAAATGTTTAAGATTCTGGAATTGCCAATAGTTACTTTTCTTTTACTTAAACGGAGTATTGCCTTTTTCAAGATTTTAGAAACATTTGATTTCCTTTTGATTTTGTGCGCAATTTTTGGATATTTAAATGGTATGAAATATTGAAATCGCCTTTCCAGTTTTTTTTTCGATGAATTGGATGGAAAATATCACGTATGTTTCTAATTGCGAATGACTTTGTGGAGATTTGCCGATAGATCTCTTTGGGAATCGTGAAATAAGCTGTCCATAAGTAAATCAGCTGTGAAATGGGAGAGGCATGGGCGGGAATATGCATCCATGCGTCCACTCGCAGTCAAGAGCGCATCATTTCAAATTTATCCAGAGAAAAATTTTGTATTTGAGGTAAGGAAATGAATCTTTCAGTGATATCAATAAACTATTTATTTGCGAAATTTATTGTGTGCGGTTGATTCTTATTTTGACGTGATTTCCCTTTTTGTATTCTTCGATTGCTGTGGACGGGTCTTGAAGTTTTCATGGTACTACCTTTCGCATTTTAGCAATGTGAGTTGTCTTCAGCAATATCTCAGCTGAAGCAAAGATATGCGTAAACGACGTATATATATGCGTTGGAAATTTCTAGTGTTCATCACATTCGGTTTCTGGACGCGATTATTTTGAGCATGTTTACGATGAAATAATCATTCAATGAGGTTATGTGGTATTTTTCTGTATAATGATCACAAAAAAATAATATTGGTTAGGCACAATTGCGAACTAGTTTTCTTGCATTGGGTTGGGATTTATTCTTTAACCGCTTTTTATAGTCTTGATTTCCGTTCAAGTACAACTCAGCGGACGTATTTCCTCCGTCTCACTCGTATATAATTCAGTTTAAATGTGCTTAGCAAAGTATTTTAGTGCGATACCTGAAGGCGGTATATTCAGCAACAAAAAACTTCAATAATACAAGTTACAATAGTTATCTGGACAGCTTTCCTAGTGCTTCGTAAAAATATATTGGTGTACTGCAAACAAGGGTATGTAATTATCCTACTGGTATCCTAGAGCGATGCAGCCCTCTTCTCAGAATGTGTTGCAGTGATGCTTGCTTTACAGTGTATCATAAGAGATTTGCAAGTTTTACTAGCATCGGTAAAATGAGTTATTCATTTTCTCCTGAACATGTCAAACATAATTACGTATCAATAAAAGATTCTAAACAAATAATTTACACCTTAATCATGTGACTGTATATTATGCTCAATTCGAAATGTTGGCGTTTACTGACTGCAATGCTGTGTATTTTTTGCCACCTAGTATTTGAGAGCATAAAAATATTCATACGATATGTGAAATAACCTGAAAATTATGGAGTTAACAAAATAGGAAGAAACGAAATGTTAACGGGGAGAATTGCGTAATCTACAAGTATCTGATAAAGTGCCAAAAGACAAAAATGACTTAAATTATAATTAATTTTTACTAACTCTATTTGACCTCTGTGGCAACTCGTTCTTTTCATTCATCTTTATTTAATTTCATCTTCTCTATACCCACCTACTTGGATTCACACGCTTCATTTTTTCACGTGATACTTAACTCATATTAATACGAAGTTGAGAGAGCTCCCATACGATGGAAATCATCCCGTTTCATTTCATGTTTATGATTTTTCGAGCTCATTGATAATCCATCGGCAGAAATTATGTGTTGATGAAATTATTTTTCAGTGTGTGAAATGAAAGAAAATCTGGAGTTTGCTATTATATGTCAAGGAATGTATATTCGCAATAAATACCGGTTAAAAGTTAACAGGATAGCGTTTGGTCATCTCCGGAGTCGAAGTTGAACTCTAGCTTTTATGTAGTGCTTGTTCATTTATGCTCAATTTATATTCACTGTGATACGAGCAAGGGAGAGGAGCTGCACATTCTTGGTTTTATTACCGGATATGGTCTCGAGGAAGTAAGAGTCCTTTCGGTATGCGCTGTTATTCTAATGCGTCGTGGCCAGGATGTAAAATTCCTTTCGTCTCTCATTTCGAACGAAATCGTAATTTATGCATCGGAATTTTCGTTATACAATTGTGGTCTGAACTTTTTTATTATAAACCTGGAGTTAAATATAACGTTATGCACATATTGATATAATTTATGCATAAGTTTTCGAGAATGAAATTCGGATAACGACATCTTAAAAAATAGCAAAAGAGGACTTTTTTGCTTTACTTTGCTGATATATTCTTTGATTACATTACCTATCCTTCCCTCCCCATGGACGGCAATTTTGACGTGAAGGAAGGGTTTGTGTCTTCCGATTATCCTTAATGCTGCACCGGCGGAATAATTAATGATTTCCCCTGGTGGGGTTACCGAAGCCAGATAGATCGAAGGGTAAGGTACAAAGGAAAAGTTCTTAGTCCACTTAGCGTCTTTTCTTCGGCGTGGCTGCTGAAAAGGCGGCTGGTCTCAATAGAGGCTTAAGTGATCGTGTCACGTTAAAAGCTGTCGGGGAGCCTTCCATTAATTTTCCCCAAGATTATGATGAACTAAACAGCAGATTTGATTCACTGCTACTGCGGATGATTGTCATGACCAGCCGCTGGAGAGGCAACGCTTCCACTTTCGTCACCTCACGAAATCCTTACATAACCAAGTCAACGGATACGGAGAAGAAGACTGCAGTGGTCAGATTAAGGATTCGGAACGTTCGGACGATGCTGAAAAATATCAAGATGCTTAAAATTGAGATGGAGAAAAGAAAGGTACATGTGTCAGTGCAGACTGAAGTAAATTGGATGAAGAAATAATGGAAATTATTGGGGTGATGGTGCTGCACGGTGACACACATCTAAGGTGAGGAAAGTCAGTGCACCTTAGGCATAGTTATGTATAGGAAATTAATAAGGAAGGTAATCAACAATGAACATGCAAGCGAGAGAATAATAATGGTGTAACTAAAAGCTGATACAACTAGTTTGAAAATAATCTGGGTATATTTAGCAATGGGTAGTCATAGGGAGGAAGGGGTCTGCCATCAGCAGTAAGAAGTGATTAAGAACATACATAAGGGAAAGAAGGTTGTGGTGATGATGAACTGGAATGTTCTTGTAGGTAAAGAAGATATGGGAGTGAGGTAGGAGAGTACAGCTTAGGAATAAGAGGTGACTGCAAGGAGAAATTAGTGGCGATTTGTAAGAGAAAGCTTTTGACAATGACTAGCTCGAGGTTCAAAGACCGCAAGAGGCAAATTTTCACATTGAATGCGCCGAGAGGTGTATACGTGTTAGATTAGCGGGGCGAGGAAAAATTGGAAAAATTTCAGTGTAGAGGACGGAAGAAAGTAGGAAGTACAATAAGGGAAATAATAAATTGAGGCGTCAGACTGATAAGAAGAATTATAGGAATGAAGGAATGACAGTGCGAGTAGATGGAACATTGCAGAAGTAGTCGAAGGTGAGTGTACTATAAAGGAATTTTAAAGACATATCGGGAAATATTCAGGGAATAGGATACCAACTATTAGAGATACGTTTGAAAAGACATTAATAAAACCTGATGAAATTCAGATGAGATGGAAAATATATATTAACGAATTCTACGGTAAAGAGTAAGCGTTTACATATAGCTTTTGAAAATAAATATGAAGTAAATGAGGATTGATTAGGTCTAGTTATACAAGATAGCGATATAAAGGGCACTAAAATATGACGGCAAAGGAGACAATTGAAGTAAATCACAAGTAATAAAGGGTTTAGAAAAAAGAACGATAAGTCTTTCTGAGCTATCGTTCTGGGCTGAGCTATGTTAGGAATAAATAAACTTTGTATTTTTCCACAGATTTTTTTAAAATCTTGGAATCCTTAAATCTGTGGAAAAATACAAAGTTTATTTATTCCTAACATGGATATATATAAAATCCACGAAGTGAAGCCTGATACCGTTTATAGTATTTATAAGGGTTTAAATTTTCTCCGTTGGACTTCGTTAGCTTGGTATTGATTCCATAACCAAAGAAAGTGAATGGAATAACATGTGGCGGGAGTAGAAAAATTAGTCTGATATCCCAATCAGCGAAGGTAATCTAAGAGGTGACATCTCTAAGAGTTAAAGATTTGAGAAGAGGGCGGACGAAAATCTAGTTGAACACCTGTGCGACTTTAGAAAGGCTGCTGAACTCGCGACACAAGAACGGTAAGCACGTTGGTATATCGAAATGTGACACGTATTCGGGATTTATTGTTTGTTTTTTTTTGTCTCCAGCAAGGGTGCAAAAATCGTCACTGTTTTGTGGTAAATTTACATTTTCATAGCATAAGAATCCGCTATTTATTGACACTCTTCTGGGTACGGGGTGTATTACTTAATTCCCCGAGGGATTCCAGCAGTTATTTGTAGTAGTATTATTGTTTAATGGGTGAGTCAACAGTTATGGTCATTTAGCACCTCACCAACTCATAAAAAAACCTAATATTGGACAAACACAACACCCATGGCCTAAGTGGGACCCGAACCCTCAAGTTTTAAGTTAGCCGGCCGGCACGTTACCTCCAAGATAACCCAGCCGTCCAGTTATTTATCACCCATCATACATTTCAAGAAGGGATCTATCACTAGTTATTTTCATTTATGGCGTTAGAGCTTCAGCGCATTAAGTTGAAGAGACCAAGTTGATCAAATTTAAATGAAAAAGATAGAATATTGAAAATAAATATTTTATTAACTGTTATAATTCTTTATAAATATTAATTTTTTAGTCTCATTATGAAAAAGTAACTTCCGAATGAGTAATCTTGTATCTGATTTATTCAAATATGCTATTCCATGAGTTTTTTTGTGCTTCGATATAAACTTGAAATCTCAGATCTGTTTTTTTAAGTCAGCATGAAAATTGTGTTTTTAGGGCGCTGTTTTCGACATAACTATAAGAATCTGAAAATGCCAAAAAATGTCCTTAATTGTTACCGAGTTCCCCCTCAGTAGTAAGAAAATGAGAAAAATAATTTAAAAAGGCAAATGTTGTGAAGCCAAACTCGAATTATTTTTAGTTTTTCATCTTGCAAAATCCAATACGCCATTTCATACATGCGGATATTTAGGCAGTCATTGTCACCGTAAGGCTGTTTTATATGCGGTAGTATCGTAGTATGAGACTCCAGCTTTCTACATTTGTTCACATGGAATTGTGAAGCATTTTTGGCGTAGTTACGCATGTCATGATTAAAGGCAAGGATTGACATTTTCCTACAAATTATAATCACATTTTTTATAAACCATGGATTGATTTGACAGTGGAGCTCAGACATGTGGATATTTATACATCAGGGCAGAAGGGCCAGTTCCTTTATCTGTGCTGCCCGTGATTTCCCTGGAGGATCTGTCACCCAGAAAATCACTCTCGGCTAGGATTTGGCTGGAAGTAATGAGAGGTTACATCAGGGTTTGAACCATGGCTCCGTATCCCCACAGGACTGCTCCCGCTTACGTTAACTGAAGAGAAACAAATTCGTTTCGAGGTTAGTGCTAATGATTTAAAATCAAACCCTCATCATTCAATAAAGTCGCATTTTCCGTCTTTGCTAAAAACTTGAAAATATTTCTTTGTTGTGAATTTTGTCATTCGTTATACATTGTCATGAAAAAATGTCTAAGAATTTACATGAATAGTTCATGGTGTTAGTCTGTCGTCTATGGTTAGTTTATAAACATCGTTTAATGTAACTCCATCCGTCTCCTGACGTAAACTACATAATGCTATAGCTACACTTTGACAACATGTCAGGTGCGATTCTGCCTAATATGGTTTTACTTCAACCCAAGCTGGAAGTTTTAACCTCTAGTCGGATATATTCCCCGTTGGAACTTGATACTCCTTAGTTGAAGCTTCCCAGCTGCCTTTTTACAGTGAACACCTTCAACTGTATCATAAACCTCTTCTCCCATGCTCATAAATATTTTGAAATTGCATTCATTATTCAGTTATTCTGTATCCTGTTATTCATATCCATGAATAATATTTGTAAATGATATCCATATTAACAGTTATCTTTAGTTTAAATGCGAAAATAAATTTAAAATAACGTAAGGTTAATCAAAAACCGATCTTAACCGGTAGATTACCCTTCAATCAATGGTCGTAAATAGTACACTTTTGATTTAAGGGCTATAGATTCAGGCTGAAATAACTGGGTCAGAGCTCGACAATGGGCATACTCGGATTGTGGGTCATGCCCAAATTCTCGATGGTCATTAATAATGGATCAAGGCATACGCAATCACGGTACAAGTATGTCCAGGGACTTATAATTCATTACTATTTGAAGGGTTATGTGAGCAGCAGGGGATTTAGTAATGAAATGATCTCACATAACCCCAATAAAACCGTTTAAGCATTATTCAATTATTATCTAATATTAATCATTTTCAGTGAAAACAACATATACGAGGGTTGTTCATTGAGGGTAAACATAATGCTTTTATTCACATAATTCATTGTTTAAGAATTTAATTTTACGTCATATTCTTACCTTAAGGTGCATTGTATATTTAGTACATAGAAGTTTCGCTGACTTGACACCAGTATTGGGTCAGCTGCAGCCGTTACAAATTCAAACATATTCACTTCGCCTACGCCAGAGACGGAGGCAACAAGCGACGAGCAATATGCCTTGCTGAAATTTTGCTTGAAATTGTCTGTCGAGGTCTACAGGAGGCTTATGGAGAGCGCAATATTCCCTTTAGCACAGCTGGAAGATGGTTAAATGTGGGAGGTAATCAATCTCAAATGAAGGTAGACCCACAAGTTGTTAACAGAAATATTGCACATGAGATGTGTTTATACGCCGTAGGTTCCGAGATTCCTTGCACCCGAACAGCAGGGCGTCAGTTTGAAGGTTTTTTTCGACAGTGTGAGGTGTTTACTTTATCCTCCCTGTAGAGCAGATCTAGCCTAAAGTGACTTTTTCAGTTCCCCAATGTGAAGAAACACCCTCGTCGAAAGTGTTTTCCATCATCAGAAGTAGTGGTAGGCAGACTGAACGTTTCAAACCGCAACACGGCTGCCGCCAACACAATTCGGTAGTCAGATAATGAAACTTACTTACTGTATCACTTATACATTAAACATTAAGTTGACAACATAAGGTAAAATTTAATCATTGCAAAATAAATTACGTGAGAGGCCGTGGTGGCCAAGTGGGTCAAGTAGCCAAACTTGTCATTGAACTAAATTCTGGTAGTTATTCCCCCTTGAATTTCCACATTACAGAAATATCCTAATATTTTGAGGAAAACATGTTTTGTCGTCGAAAGGTATGCGACGATGGAGAGTGACTGTAACTTCTTACTTCAAGAAAGAACTATGTATTTTTCTCTGCTTTGACTTTAACCCTCACTGATTTTGTATAAAAATTTTCTTAATGTCAATTTCCATTTTCTGGAAGGAATGCAGTAGTCCAGTGGTGTTTTTATATTCTTGTTGCTGTTTTATTGACGCTCGTGATAGCCCTGTGGGTAGAAAACTTGGCTGCTTAGCGGTCTTCCCGGGATCAAGAGCCGGTGACGTCTCTGGACATCTTGCACGTAAACACAAGCTGAGTAATTTTCTGGGTATCGGCTCTTCATGGGAAACCACAGGCGGCACAGGGAAAGGGAATTACCCCCCCCCCCCCCTTGTCACCCTGACGTGTAAATTTTCACACAACTTTGGCCTTAGAACTAGGCGAAATCTATCCTTACCTATCAAACCGACCTCAGGGTTGAATACTTTGGTTTTGTTTTTAAATGATGTGAATAAAAATATAGCCATCACTCTTATTTCACAACCCTCGAATAAGAAACTGACAGGACATTTTGGTTTCATTCACTAATTGATCTTATAAGATGAAATCCTTAAACTTTGCATTTAATGCATGGAGTTGAACAAGGTTTTTTCAGTACATTGGGCAGCATTTAGATAAGATTTCAATAAATCGGTCTGGATTCGCGAATATTATAGTGTATCAAAACATTGACTGGTGTCTACGGAGACTTATTGGTAGGTGAGCGCTACTCTCATCTACAAAACCGGAACTCAGGTAGTAAACAGTAATTATTTTGGTATAGCAGTCCTTCATGAATCGTAGAAAAACCAGAAAAACGAGCGGGGATGGTCACCGCAATAAGTGCAATTACTCTTTACCTCTAAATACCTATAATATAATAAAATTTACTTGTATAGCAGTGTACCGGGGGCTCATATTTAAAATTATTCCATGCGATCTTTTTCATAAAATTAGAGAGATAGAATACGTTTGTTGTCATAAAGAAAACGTGTCACGCTAAAGTTGCACAGTAGCCATTGAAAAGTATTTTAATAAATACTTGTCTCAGATTGAAAGTTGAGTCAAGATAATGACTACGTATGTATCAGATA
>WURS02031168.1:0-11597 GCA_011762765.2 Rhinocypha anisoptera | reverse complement strand
TTATTTCGTCATCATCTGATGACGAAATAACGTCGAAACCCGGGTCGTATATTTTATATATTTTTGTGGACGTTTGTAAAAGTTTTTACAATGAATAGAATAGAGAAGACTTGTTTTCATTTCCAACAAAATGACTGGAAATGAGAATTGAACCACGGTGGCTAGCGGAAATATTTATTTACGTGTTTATTGTATTTTTATTTACTTTTACATTGCTCACAAACAGCACTAAGCGGCCAATTACGGTGGGCAATGCGACATTTTTACTATCAATGACGAAACACACATCCATGGCCTAGGTGGAGATTGAAAAATTCACCTAGTCAGGATTCGAACCCGCGACCTTCAGGCAGATGAGGACGAGCCAGCCGCTACCAAGGCCAGATACACGTTTGACAGGTTAAAACCACTGCCTTCAATACAATCCAGAAAACGAATGCTTCAAGGTGGGTTGGGTACGTCTCTAGAATATTTCTATAAAAACGTGGTTTAACAATGATATTAAAGCATAGATCAGTACCCTTGACTAAATGCCTGAGGTGGCTTGAAGAATTAATTACACATATTTGCACATCAACATGGTCAACACGTCGCAAGCTGTGGAGTCAGATACAAATGCGAGTGAATTAATCCAATTAGCGAATAATAGTAAAAAATCTATTAAATAAACCTAAATGGGGAAAGCATCCAAGACAACCATATGATTTATTAATGGGGAAACCAATGTAATAAATCATATTGAATGGCTACCATTCTTAATGCAAAACAAAACGTAATATATAACTTGATATAACAAATATTTCGTGATATCTTTTTATGATGTCATTCATTTGTGTATTTCTTTGTGATCAAAGTAATTGGGATAATGCAGAAAAATCTGAAGCAATGAACATATGGGTTTACCTCTGAATGCAGCTCATATCCTTACCCATAAAGAGAAGATTTTGCAGCTTTTATATTGCTGTACACAGAAAATAGTTGCTGCTAGAATTTGATAACGTTTCTAAATTATAAAATTAGTTATTATTGCTTTTGAAAGTAAATTATAAGTGATTGCAAACTAATAGCTCCATCTTACCTATGTCATTAATACATGACATAGGTAAGATGGAACTATGGAGTCACACTCACATTAAAATTTTGCTCCCATGACTTGGAATTCTTTGGGGTCATAGATTAATTCCATGGAAATTTATTAAGGAAGAGGATATACATAAAAAGTAATAAAATTAGATTATCTTAAGTTTAATGTTGGAATTAATTTATTTCTTTACATCTAATATATAATTTGCTTCCGTTGCCCTTTCTCATTGTGGTAGGCATTAAGTTATGGATTGAGATGAATGTAGAGGTACTGATGGGGAGGCTGAAAAAACCTGGGGAGGAGTTGCATTGAGGTAATACTGATCTTAGAAAAAATATAGTAGTCATCTGGTTTAAGATTTGCACTGATGGCCTAGGCAATTTTGGACGATAATTTCTTATACAAAATCCATGAAAAGATCTATCCAAAGTACTCTTGTTATGAATAATTAATTACCAGACAAAACTCAAGATAATATATATTATTTGTACATTGAAATGATAAAGTTAATAATAATAATAGTAATATAAGTAAATAAAAGGTGGTAAAAAAAACTTTAGTAGTTTGTAAGGAATGAAGTAATGTTACATACATGAAATGGATTTACTTTGATAATAGGTATAACCAAAAACTTAGCCGTTCCACAAAAAATGGCAAAGTTTTTTTGTGAAATGGCAAAGGTTTTTGTTATACCTATTATTATCATGAAAGAGTTTCACCAAGTGATGCCTGCTACAATCGCTGGATGTACTTTATTCTATGGGATCAATTCTAAATTAGTAACCTTATGCCTTAAGCACTAAACATTAACTCAGACAATCAAAAATGATTCATTATTTTAATTAATCCACTTATTAGTCACCTAAAGTTATCCATGGAAATTGTACTGTAGCTTTTACCTCAAGACTGATATCACTGGATGAATGTGAGCAGTCAAAGAGTTCCTTGAAAAAATATAGGTAGCCTTAATATGGTAGCACCGACATTTGCTGGTACTTCATTAGATGGTCTGTCTGTAGTTTTTGTTGCATTAGAAAATTATTTATTAAAATATAAATCATTATACTCAGGTATTGAGGGATAGATAGGTTAAGTACCATAAAAAAGTATTGCATGAAGGATGGAGAATTTAACATTGGTTTTAAAGTTATTCCTAAGAAGGAACACTAGTATTTTGGAATTAATCTTAGCCACTAGTGCTTTAAAAAAGTTTCATTCATTAAAACCTTGGTGAAAACATGGAGTTGTAGCACATTTAAACATTTACTTTCAATGGGAATCAATTGTTACACTAGTTAAAAGCTCAACAAAACTTAATGATAATATATGTATAATTTAGTTCAATAATAACTCGTGAAATAATGTATTCCAGGAATAGAATTTAAACTTACCAGTGAGCCAAACCAAGTTGTTTTTTTTCAGAAGTGTTTTACACTGAAATTTTCATTACTGTCATTTTTCATATCTGCCAAGGAATATCTTTTTTTCATGGTGACTTATGACCTGGAATACATCACTGTAAATGTCACTGAAGCTTCACCTGAAAATTGAAGTATCCAAACTGAAAAGTAAGGCATGGTGAAAATAACAAAAATCACCTCACTGCAAAACATTTCCATTCAACACTTTGAGTTGCCTTTGCAAAGTGATGGCTGGGGCAAACAGAAAACCAGAAAGGGTTTTCTGATCTCTCTGAATGTCTGTGTTTATCTGAACCTGGACCAAATACATCCATGGCTAACTTCACTAAGCTACAGGGTTTCAACTGAAGGCAGTATGAGAGAGTTGTATCTCGGAGGTAATATTAGAAAGAATAAATATCTTCATTAGAATGTAAAGAAAGATTCAGTCTAAATGCAACTGAAATCTTCAATGTGCAAGAGACAGAGAAGTGGAATAGTTAGCATTAAGGTGATATTTCACCTGGCACAAATTTCAAGTGATGGCCTCCTCATTGAATTTCAACTTTTTAACCTATCTGAGGGTCAAATATCTTTTTTAATTTGATCCTATCCTAAGAGTGATCTTATCTTTGATTCATAGATCTTGCTATAGTATGGCAACAAAGAGGATCCAAAGCCATTAAATACATGTATTAGGAAGATGCATTGTTTATTCTATAATGCTAACACGTAAAATATTAGGTCTACATCCAAAACCTGTCATTCCCCAAAACCTCTAGTTTTAACCTTGATCAACATTATGGCGTGCGACTGCAGAGAATACGTTCATGTACGTATGACCGCCACCTTTGAACCCTCCCTTAGACCCTCTTTCCAAATTTTATGGCCCGTCCTTTCCAAAAAGATTCGAATGGTCATACTTTCCAATTGTTCCGCTTTAAAAGTGCTATTTACGACAGTTCACGACTCTCGGGCGAGTTTGACGAATGCATTCCATCCGCCGAGATTTCGGAAATTGTTTTCTGACCCACCACCCCGTCATTCCCCCAGAGTTTCAGTAGAATTCTGGTTATAAATTAAAGCATTACATACTGTTTAGTGTCAAATTAATCAGAAATTAACAAGGAAAATAAATATGGAATTCATTTTTCGACAAAATCCTGCGTTAAACATTTTGACTATAATCAATCTTATCTCCACTACCCCCTTGGAGGGAAATGGGCTACGCAATCAATAAGGGTCGTCCCAGGTCCGCCACCTAATAAACCTTTGTCGGAAATGGAAGGAAAGTGTACCGTGGTTAATTTTCTCCTGCACAGAGCTGTTGCAAAGAAACAAGGCTCCCGCAGATGAGGGGTTAATAAAGATAATGAAGAACTATGTATCATATTAGATGGAGGTGGACTAATCTGTGCATGTACAGGAATAAATCATAAAAAAACAACATTTGCCAAAAGGCAAATAAACATGCAATGCAACAACTGTGAAAGAAACAATTGTGTATGGAGGCTAATGTTATTTATTAAATGCAGACAGACCTCAGAATGTAAAATGCCCAAAAATATTTAAGCTAACAACTCCATGAAATATTCTAAATGCCTGTAATGAACCAAAAATCTTCAACTGAAAAATCGGTTTGTAACATGAAGCCTGAGCTTGACTAGCAGTAAGCCCACATAGTACATGAAAATCCATGCATCAGGGTAGAGGGGCCAGAACCTTTCCATGTTCTACAAGAGGTCTCCAAAGATCTGATACCCAGAACATCACTCAGCATGGGATTAGCTGCAGGTATCACTGACCTCTTTTCAGTACCCAGGCATTGTAAAAAATGGACTACTATGCTCTCAAATATAAGAAACAAATAAAGATTTAACATGGAACTTTGTACCTTGATATACATACAGTAGAAGTCCACTATAACAAGAGCTGATAAATGATGAAAAATCTCTCATTATAACACACACTTGTTATAGCCGACGGTAATTTAAATTTGCTTCTTTCGACATTTATAACGGCACCAAAAAGTGGCGAAAATGAGCCATGAAGTAGTTGTACCAATCCATTCAAAAATGCTTTGAAAATAGATCATTTCACATCAAAAGATTTTAAAATATTGTCACCAAAAGTCATGCACTCGTAACTAATGTATGTCATGCATCGGTATTATCTTTGGCTACATTTCATGAAGAATCATAGATAAAGTATGGCCTGCGGTTAACAATTACGACAAACACAGACAAATGTCTGTGTTTAGGTCAACACAGACAAATGGGCTTTTCCTATATTGTCTACAAGTCTAGCACACAGCTCCATATGTTCTTTTAATCCGATTGATCGGCTATAAGGACGAAATAGCAGCAGAAAATGACAGACTGGCACACGGATTCCAAGATAAGTTGTTCAGTAATTCCCCAGGAAAGTCTGTGACATCAAACCACAAAGTCTTCTCTCGTAAAATCACCACAAAGTCTCTTGTAGTCTTCGTTAGAATGTAGATTCGCGAGGCATGACAATGTAATGCATGTTTGAATCCTGTGATTTATGCAACCCGGACACTAACTACGGCAAAATCTACTCGCTATAGCGATAGTGCAGGTGTGACCACTCGTAGTAACCAGCGAAACTCCCTATGTTTTAACACGTGGACCAACCAACTCAAATGATCACTCGCTATAGCGACGCTCCTGTTATAAGCCATACTCGCTATAGCGGACTTCTACTGTACCAGTGATTTCAACAGGATATAAGAATTTGAATGTAACCTGAATTTCTTTGCCAAAATTATTTGGTCCACATCTCCATTGCATCAGCTGTTGAACTGAGACATAAATTTCTCCAATAACAGCAAATTTCCTTGACTTGCTAGGAGTGAATATTACTGTCTTTGAATATCAATCTTGATTTCTCTTCTCACAAAACTTTTCCAACACAAGAAATAAGAGATCACAAATTACATCACCTTTGAGGAATCCTGACTGCTTAAGTCAATGTAAACAATTTAATACATCTGCCCATCCTCTTAAGATATGTCACAATAGACAATATCAAACTTTTCATAATAAAACCACAAAGACTAAATTTACTGTGATCACGGAAGAGGAATTAACAAAAAAACTGAATTAAAAGATATTACACTCTTCATAAACCATATCGAAAATATTACTCAATACACCAGGATAAGAAATCGTAGTGGATTCCCTAAAATATATTTTGAACTATAAAGTGCAATATACCATGTTTAAATGTTGAAAATGTGCTCCACCCATAACCCTACTGCCTCCTACTTTAGCAATTCACCTATTCATCAGGCACCAAAGTTCATCCTTCTCCACAAATACTGGAACAAAAGGGTATGTTCCGCAGAAATTGGGAAGTAACTTAAAGTCTGAGAGCTCTTAGGAAGCAAAGTGAGAAATGAAAAGATGCAGATACCACAGAAGTAAAAAAGAGGGAAAAATGTTTCAGAATGAGAAACCAGCAAATTTTCCACGATCCAATTTCCCCTCCTCCTTGGTTATAAAATATATTAATCGTTTTTCAGAACTGTAGCAATCCTGATATTGCTACGATAAATTTATATCCAGACAGTATACACAATATGGTTTTATGTACAATCAGTCACATTTTTTAAAGTGATAAATAATGAACATATTGATCCAAGAACTCAAACTTTGTTGCAAAGTTCTATCTCAATCATTGTCATCTAAATGTTCATATTTTTTTTTCATTCACACACCCAATTCATAACTAGTCTCTGGCGTTACAATTGTTCTTTGTTTCAAATGTAGAGGCACTGCAGATGCATTTATTTTTTGCACTTATCAGACACGGTGTATTTGTCATAGCTCTTGGTCGGATCGTACGGTTCCCAACGAGAAGCGGGGAATATGTGCTTATTCCGTTCATACCAGTGCCTCAACAGAACTTTCCCCGCATGGGACTCCTCCTTCTCAACTGAAGCATCACTCACAAGCCGGACATCATCATGGACATCAAATGTGAATAAGGGTCCACTCTTTCCCCTTGCCTGGAGAAAAAAAATGGGATGAACCAAATGCATGAATCAATGATATTGCCTTCATTTCACCAAGACTTTGTCATGGTATGAAAGTTTTCATCCCGACAAGTCATGGCATAAAAATATTTCAAGTATAAAAAAGTAACAGAATTGAGTACATTGATACTTTTAGGAATTAAAACACCTGTGTTGCAGTAGTTGAAATATGATTTGTTTTTGAGCATTTAAAATAATCATAGAAAATCATGTGAAGACGTATATTTTTTCCATGGAACCATACCTTGGTCACTATGAAATCATAAAAGGTGTAATGGTGAGGTAAAATTAGATCTTCCTTCACGTACATCAACTGGTCTGCAGATACTGTTTTCAGTTCACTAAATTCCTTCCTAAGTAAATCCAGGCAGCGCTGCAAAAACTGATACATTGAGTTACCTGAGGGAAAAAGTGAAGAGTTATTAAGTATTACTGGTTGAATTATACATATACTGAATGATACATACATATTATATTACTGGAAAATGACACATCAATATACCAAAGAAGATTGTTTTCAAATGACAATGGAAACTGGATAGTAGGCAGGGAATATTAAGCATAGTATATAATTTATTTGCAATAGCATAACCATTATCCTGAACTGCAATTTACATTAAATGTGTGAAGAAGGATGGTCATACAATTAAAAAACAAATAATGTAATATGGTACTCTTGCACTGTAACTTCGTACACCCTTAATAAAGTTAAAAATATCCAGGACTTGATCACTATATAATCAATAATCATTATTAAAAATGGTTCCCTTTAGCAAGACTGAAACAGGTCTAAAAATCTAACCTTTGAAATGGTACCCAACTGAATATTTTCTCAAATTTCTCGATTGGTGTGTATGACGGCATTGGTTTCTTTTTCATTATATATTCCTGCAATAATCTCAAAACATCTCAAGGAGTGATTTATTCAATCACTTTGCAAAATTAATTAATTTCCTTTGTGGAATTAATTAACTTTTCTCCTAACATAAAAATATATTGATACTTCCCTTTAAATCAGTTCCAATTGAGTTTCTTGAGGACTTTAGTTGATCTTCAGGTGATTTTTATAGCACACTTTTAAAACCCTTTAAATAGAATTGACTTAATATTGAACTTAATAGAAGAATAAAGCCCCTTGTTTTTTCTTTAAGTCAAGGTAGGCAATTCAGTTCAAAGCATTGAAAATTAAGCTATTAATGGATGATTACTAAGTGTTTTCATTTACCTGACTCCAGGAATTAATTGGGTCAAAATGTGTTACATGATAAAAATATGAACAAATGAATTAAAGAAAAAGATTACTTATGACACAAAAACTTCAACTGTTTTTTTCTGTTTATAGTGATGAGTTGTTAACTCTATAATAATTAACTGACACCACTAAAAGATGGAATGGCATGGGGGAAGTTTAAAGCTAAAGTGAAGCAGCATCTTTTGAACCTCTTGTTTTCAATTAATTTAATGAATAACTTGACTCCTAACCTGATTTACTTCTCATACACTTATGATGGGTCCTATATACAGTAGAACATTGTTAGTACTTTTTTTATGAGGACACAAAAAGTTAACATACATACTAAACAGGAACGTAAATATGTATAGGAATTCAGGTGATTGCAATCAGAGGAAAAAGTCTTCACAATCACCATTATTTTACAAAGTTCTCATATATCTCTTTTCACGCAAATTTAACAAAATGATCATCAAATTGCCAAACCCATGACAATAACTAGGTGTCTTGAATTGCTTTAAAGAAATGTAATTTCACCAAAATGACGTAACTTTACTTTGATTCATTGATTAAAAATTTTGAGCTTAGTTATTTAGTCTTTCTGAAGAAATATATAACAACGGATCAAAATATAATGTTAATTGATTAATTTGAAAAAGTTTTAAAAATTAATGCAACATTTAGGTTACATAAATCACAGCCGTATCTTCATTTGACATTATTAGATTGATCGATATATTGATTGATGACAAAGTTATTTGATACGAGATATTGCAAAAATATTTCTTATATTTTTTGGATTAAGTCACATAAAAAACTTGTCCAAGGTACTCTGTTTTTCATTTCTTGTTCCAATGTTTAATATATTAGCCTCGAGTTTCGTGTGGAGATTCAATGCATGATCTGCTCTTACAACCCTTGACAAGTAATGGCATACGTATCCATGGCCTCCAATGTTTTAGCCAGAGTTGGAACTGCATTAGACTCAGTTTCTTGCATTTTGCATTGTCTTCAACAATTGTGTCTATTTATTCCAACCATTCCAACATGAAACATGTTTATACCATGTAAATAGAACATCTTTTAATTCTGTATATTTCCCATCACGAATGTGCATTTGCTTTTTGTCACAATGACCGCTTTGGATTATTTTTTTTAATATGAACAGTTGTGCTTCAAGTGGATGAAGGAATATTTAATCTTCCTACTAATTCCACTTGTTTTATGTGTGGAGTTTTGTCCAATTCTCGAGAATTTAAATTTTTAATGGCATTGTAATCTGATTCACAACTCTTTTATTTCCCATATCGAATGGAATTAAACAATCCTTCCAATCACAATACGTGTAATGGAAACTACTGCCCACTCACAACAATGCTCCTGCCAATTAGCCACATATTGTATTGTATGATGTCAAAATAATAGAGAAATGCATATGAATGAAAGTCGTAAAGTGAAGGGGTGATTAATAAATAAACTTGTATTTTGGTTGCTTACTCTACCTTTAAGATTCTAAAAAGGGATTTATGGAAAATTATTGAACATACTAAACAGGAAAGCATTAGTATTTTTTTAAAACTAAAAAAACAATTTTACCCATACTAAGTCCTGATGGTACTGGGACAGAGAAAAATCAACTTACTAAGGAGGAAAACATGCTCAGGAGGAATGTCCTAACCAGGTTCCACTGTTTATGTACATATGTATATCCTCTGAACCAATAAACTATTATAATTAGCCAATTACTTATTTAATTATTGTAGGAAATAGTTTCTGGCGTGAGTTCATGGAACAGCTTCATGATTAAATGAGACACAAACTTTGAAATTCCACATAAAAATATTTTCTGCACGACCCAGGTTTCGTGTAGAAAATATATTTATGTTGAATTTCAAAGTTTGTGTCTCATTTAATCATAAAGCTGTTCCATGCAACATCATCAGGTGTATGTTGCATCACCTGATGATTTTGCATTGTGATGAAACCAGGGTCGTGTAGAAAATATATTTTTATGTAGAATTTCAAAGTTTGTGTCTCATTTAATTATTATTATTAGTCCTGAAATGTTTTCAATTAATCTTTTAACCCTTTCAGGATGGATATCAACATGTAATCAACATGCATATCATATTGTGTCTCAAAAATGCCAATGCATTGTCAAATAAGGTGTCTGGTACCTTTCCCTCTTCCTCTACTGATTAGATAAGTGTGACTATCTCCCCTGGGAGATTCAGGGAGCAATCATGCCTTAGGTCTAAACACAGTTACTTTGGACTCCTGTTTCATCCTATTCTTCGGTTTCCCAGATTTTTTTATTAACTCTTAACAACATCTGCAAATGTGGAATTTGGCCCCGTGGAAAGGTAAGCTATCTGACATCCATTCGAAAAGGGTTAATAATGAACAAATATGTTCCACTTTTCCACAGGATAAACACTTTATTACAACATGCGTTTCGACTCACTGAGCCATCGGTGCAAGGCGTGATGATGGCTCAGTGAGTCGAATTGCATGTCATAATAAAGTTTTTTCCTGTGGAAAAGAGTAACATCTTTTGTCATTTTGTGTTCCTTCCACTACATCAAGCCCGAATCTGTTATACATAGGGTTAAGGGTTCTTGAACATTCAGAAAGAATGTCACTTATTCTAATTTTGTCATCCATATGATTAAAGGTGGGTAACTTGAAGATGATTGAGACCTAAGACTTGAAAAAATAAAGTAAAAATGGGTTATGGAAAGAAACTTTGCAAAATGCACAGATATTTGTGGATTTTGCAAAGTTTCTTACTATAACCAATGATGGAATTCCATAATGTAATGGTCACCACCATCCCTTTCAAAGTAAAAATGAATTGCAACCTGTGAAGGAAGAAAGTAAAATTTTAATTGTCTCATGATACACATGGAAGAAGGCCCACCTTTTTTCATCCTGACTGTCCGCCTGTGGCCAGAGCCATCCCAGTAACTGAAAGTAATATCGATTTCCTCTTCTTTCAGTGATGCTTGCTTTGAAGCCCATTCCTGTTGACAAAAAAAGAAGTGTTTTAATCATGTGAAGGTATGTAACCTTAAGTATCCATTTCAATAGTATTAAGTGAATGATAGAGAGAGGGAAAAATCAACTGCGGACATCGATTGCATGCTTCTTCCATGAAATATCCAACACTGTGCTTTAAAATTATTCAGTTCATAATAATACATATTGCCTATAAATAGGATGCACCATAAACCACTGTTAAAGAAAAAACCAGGCAGTAACACTGTCAAAAAGGTCATGTTATCAATCAACAATTAAGATATATGATATTAATGATAATTATATACTATCGGTTGATTTAAATTTCATAGTTGAAATCCAAATATTGTGCTTCACTGGCAAATAACTGAGATTACTTTGGTTAAATTTTAAATTTGCTCATCATAATTGAAAATATATAACGAGATAATTTAGGCAATTAATAAGACCAAAAAAAAGATAAAAAGAGGTCTAAGGACATAAGGAGAAGCGTAAATCATGCTGTATTTGCAGAAGACATTGGGATACTGGTAGAGAAGGAAGAAGTTCTAACAAAGACCTGCATAAAATGGGGAATGAGAGAACACAACTTAGGGATAAATAAGAATTTAAAAAAATAATAGCCTCCAGCCAGAGTAAAGGAAACCAAGCAAATTTAAGCTAGGGATGAAAATAAATGGATATATGGATGAATTTCCAAGTTATACGGAAATCAAAGAAGGCCAAAGAAGAATGGATGGAAAACTGCTGCGAAGAAATTAACGAAAACATGAAGAAGGGGAATAACGAGACAGCATACAAGCT
>WURS02031157.1:0-11597 GCA_011762765.2 Rhinocypha anisoptera | reverse complement strand
TCGGGATCGAGCCCTCCTGCAGCCTCTGGGTCTCGAAAAGGAAACCAGTCTGAATTTCATTCGGCGGACGAAGGTGACTGTGGTGGTTTCGCCCCCTCCAGCACGCGGATCCTCGGACGCCCATCGGTGGCAGACGCCCCTCGTCCTGGCGCCGCGACGCTGGTGTCGTACCACCGCGCCCAGATGAGCGGAAGGAAAGAGAGAGGGGGAACCGAGGTGCACGGGATGGGTTTCAAAACCTGAGCGCTGTGACCTTTGGGTCGGTTAAAGCCTCGGCAACATCACGCGAATGGAAAACCGAGTGACGGGGATGGGGGAGCACAATCACAGTCGCGGAGAGAGGAAAATTGCTCTGTTGGTCCTTGAGCCGGTGGAAAGGGTTGAAAAGCCTTTGGTTCAGTCTTAGGCCACTCTTCGAGATTTCTAATCTTTCAAAAGTCATGTCTGGGAGGATTTGAGCAGAGCCCCAAAAAGACATGCTTTTAAGGCGAGGAGTCTCCAACAATTAATATAAACTATTTCACCTTATGAATTTGTAAAAAATAATATGGCAGTTTAGGCGAGGGTATTCTTTTCAAAAACATCTCCGATTCCAAATTAAAGCACAAATTCACAAATTAGAAGAAATTTCCTTTGAATGTACTCCTTCGATATTCCTTTGTGCCCAAGGTGTGAAGAGAGAAATGTACCGATAAGTGTTTAGAGGATAGTTTTTATATTATTATAACATCCTTGGCATCCATTATGTCTATGAAGTTTGGCTGTACTTTACAAATGCCCAGCAAAAAAAGGCCACAAATATATAATCTATAATAACGAGATAGAGATCCTCGTGAAAATTCTACTTTCTGTAAATTTGGATTTTTTATACGTCACTTCTTTAAGTACAATTTTGTTTTTTATGTAAACAGCATTTACGAGTCATGCATCAGAAAAGGACTGACAACTTATGTAAACTATGTCACGTGTGTCGGTTTTACTAACCCTATCCTCCCTTCAAGTTTTAGGACTAACTTGTTTTGGTTCGAGAAACCTTTTAGTTGTGGAGGTACCTATCGAGGTATCGGATCTTCTCTCTCTCATAAATGCTAGATTTGATCTAACTATTGCTTTGTAGATTTTTTCTAGTTGTTTTATTTATATCGTTTAAGCGAAGACTGCAATAGAAAGAGAAGAATGCCAGGTAAACTTGGTAGATTGGGATAAGAATGTGGATTTTATATAGTGGGCGGGTAGGGATTTTGTGAAGATGAAGAGTGTTTTATCGCAGAGAGAGGTATGTTTGTTATTTCTTGAGTTAATAAAACATACCTGAATTAGTATATTATAAATCATCAGCATACTAATTAAATAGGTCGGAAAAATCAACTTGTTTGTTTGCCAAATACCATCCCTTACGAATATGGAAGTTCCAAAGGAGAAAAACTTGGGTAATAAGAGGTATTAAGAAGAATGCGGGAGAAATACTGATGATGATGTAGTTTCACTAATTGAAACATATTTTTAGAGGCTCTTATGAACCTAAACTTCCCCTACCCTTTCAAACCCCATCCATTTCTTCCGGTCTGAAGAGCCTAATAGCTAAACCAGACTTGAAATAACTAAAAAAAAAAAATACTTGCACATGAAAGGGTATCACTGACAAACCGTATTGATTATATACTTTCAATGATGGAAACACTTGTCGGTTTTGAAAGTGGCGTATTTGGCGAATTGCATATTTTCTTTTCTTGGCTAGCCACAGAACGGAGTATGTAGGTTTTTGTGGCCCATTATACTCTCGATGCATGTATGCTGTATGATGGAAGATCTGATTAAAAATTATTCACCAAATCTCACTTTACAAAAATAAAAGTTAGGCATAGCTTATATGACATATACCTACGTATTAATGATACTGATGAATAACAATGTCTACGCATTAATGGCGATACTAATCATGAGCGGAGCTGAAGTCTATACTTTTCAGTCGAATACAACGGATATAAAATATGACTTATGGAGACCATACCAGAAGAAACAAATTTGAAATCACAGAGCCTACTGTTGAACCAGACCGTTACGTGCGAGCACATGAGCCATGTTTAAACCCTGGGCACGATCAAGAAAGATCTTTTGACTGTGCTCTGGGTCCACATTACCACCAGGAATTGACCTTATGTAGTGTAATAATAATAAGTACATAAATGAGCGTGTCCAATATCCTTATTCACCCATCTAAAATTTTCATTACTTGGTGTTAGGGATAGGCCACCTTAATTGAATCATTAAGTTCATCCAGAATAAGTTACGTAACATTCAGTGAACTAACTGGGTTTGAAGTTAAGAAACATTAGATTAAGACCTCATTCACTCAATTTGTGGTTTTTATTTACCCTGAAAATCTGAAATTTTATTAAGGCTCATATTCAAGTTTCAAATGGAGACATCAGGTCGAGGAATTTAATTTAATTGGCGGAGAGTGTCGACATCCATCCCACAGAGGTCATTTGGTTCTCGGACGCCTGTATAATGCGGTCTATTCATTCAGGCTGAAGTTTGACTTGTGGTGTAGTTTGACGAGCGATACTGTAATAAACAAATTTTCTTGCAAATTATCTTCTGTTTTAGGATCGAAATGTCACACTGGCTGCAAGCAAAATGAATGAAACGAATCCCGCCTCCATGTCTATATCCAAAACATTACTGAGCCTCCTCGAAATTGTCAAGAGTGATGTAAACCATTGACGGTCGTCAGAGGGTCACATCCATCTATAGCCGATACATGACCATTGATCCTGATAAGCGACTTTTTTCGCTTTTAAGAACAACTTATTTGTTCAAATTCTACAGGTGTTTCACGGTCACTGTATCAAAGGAGAACCAACGTGCTCTTCAGCTTCGATACTAATTTTAAGTTTGCCTCTTGCCAAATTTTGTTTTAACTTCAATGGCTGGGAAATATTTTTTTAAAGGTTCAAACATTTCAAGGAGGAATGACAAAGACAGTCTAGGAATGTGGGGAGACTTGTATTTACGTCGCCAGGGTTGAATTTTCTTAACTCATTCCAGTTTTCTAGTATTTCAAATCCCTTACTCAGTACACTAATTGCTACACCTATTTGTATATACTTGAATAATAATGCCATTCATTACATTTATTGACTTGTTCATTGCATTTACTCGACTGATTTCAAATAAATAACGTTTGATTCTGGAATATGAAAACAAATTTTACAGCATGTAAAGCAGGCAAAGATTGGAAACTGTTTACATCAATACATATCTGAGACATAACTGCAATGATATTGCGATCTAATTCCTGGAGTGATTTGCATATTTATCTTCTATGATAAAAAGCCGAATTTAAAAGCTAAAGTAGTATAGATAACAAACCAAGGTCGTGGTATGCAAATACAACTCTTGTACAACACAATCAGAAAAACTTGAGCTCTAAATTGGAGAACTTTATGCTGACAAATTGATTTAAAAATAGAAGGAAAAAGAATCACTTTTCGGAGAAGATTCAAGGACGCCTCCACAACAAGTTGGAAAGTGTGAAAAATGGTTTTCTCGAAACTAGGTGACGTAATATCTGAGGTCAAGAGAGAAACATGGCATAAAAGCAAAAGGACATTAGATGGGTGCAGAGAAAGGATAATACGCATCTCTTCCTCGTGAAAATACATTAACGGACTCCCCTATCATTAAGGTCGTAAATAAGTTACTAATATATGCCTGAGCCATAATAAAAATTGTTTCCCTTAAGTGATTTTAGTCATTGTTGACCATCTCAGTATATGAGAATCTTTTTGTAGCATATTTGGTTTCAATAGGGATTCAGAATACTTGATTTGAGGAAAAAAAATTGGAGGATGTTCATTTCTTAAAGGTATTAACGTATTCATGAGAAAAATGGACAATTTCAAAGATGTAGGAGGCATTTTAGGTTTAGGTGACAACCCTTCTCATGGTTAACCTACTGCCATTTATATTTTACGATAGATGAAAGTTTGTTTCTAGGTTGAATGCAACTGTTATCGTGACAAATATTTTCCCTGCAGTTCTCTACTTATTTCTTATTTTAATAAAAAATAAAATAGAAATATTATTTATTTTAATTGTATGCCTTAATTATGTTACCTAAAATTGATCTCGAAATTTAAAGTATATACTCATCAAATAATTTATTTCAAATTGAACTAATTACTTGATATGGATCATGAGAGGATACGATATTAATTTATGAGTAAGCAATTTGAAGAATGGTATTTTATTTGTTTGGAAAATAAATTATATTGAATACAAGTAGCCAAAAATGATACCAATTAAATAACCCTACGGTTAAGAGGACTATTTACAACATCCTATTATTTGGCACAAGAATAATTTTTGCAGAACAGAGGTATCACCAGAATTATTATAAACATTCCTGAAGCTTTAAACGTTTCTTGGAGTATTTATGTATACATATGTACTGTAGGATTCTACCTTTATATATATATGTTTATCTAATAATTTTATAGATAATAGACACCCGCACTTTAGATATACTAATTTTATATTACCTATGAATAATTCAATGTTTATGGATTATTAAAACTTTATTCCATCCCTCCAAATCATTTTTTGCCATGACTTTGCGAATGCAAATGTTGGAAGTTTAAAAAAAAATTCGTCTAGACTTCGCGCTCAAAAAGTTATATTGTTTAAAAATCAAGTAAAAAGGCAACTTTTTCAGACTGTCTTCAAGGTCATTTGTGTACACGGACATTCGGAGCGGAGTGGTGAGTCACACAGGCTTAAAGGGAGTCAGTTGCAGCCAAGATGCTATCCTTCGAATGCGTGGGCGAATCCAGCTTCATGGCTCCCTTTATAACTCCACGCCCGTTGCCAACCGCTAGAAGTTTATAGTCGGGTGACTAACTCAAGAAAATAATTTTCAGTGCGTTGCTTACCGTGGTAAAGCTGACGTAGCTGTGATGACTTTGAGTACTAATAAAACTAACAGATACGATGTGGAGTCAGCAAATAATACATTATTTCACTTAGGGTAAACTTATTTTGAAATAATAAAGCATTTATAGCACTCACAGGTAGCGAAGAAAAATGTTATTAGTATAAATGTAACATTTTATGATATATTGTGGTAAGAAAAGAATTTCTTCCTTACAAGTTCTAGAACAAACTTGTAATATCGTGAATGCATACTCAGTACTGTGAAGTATGTAACTTAAGCACATTAAGGAAACTGTTTTAGGTTTAACTCTGTGGAATTTCTCCATATTAGGAAGAGAAATGAAAACCTTGCAATTTCACAATATATAAAAACCCTGCTATTATATTACATATCACCTGATTATGCTGCACCGCGACGAAACCCGGGTCGTTGAATAAAGTTTTTTTATATATTGTGGAATTGTAAGGTTTTCATTTCTCTTCCTAATTAAGCACTTTAGTCATCGATATAAGTTTGAATTAATATAGTTAGCAATTCTTACACCATGGCATACTATCTGAAAATAATAAATACTGTCCGATGTTTACATGACAATATTACATTTGCCCTGGGTAGCACCTTCCCCAACTTATGACGGCAATGCAATAAAGATTTAACTGAAGTTAGTGGAGGAAGTCGTAGCAAATACAGAACGGTTTAATATGGAATATTTAGTACAAACAAAATACAAATTCGTAGCCACTAAAAACAAATTTAATATGGAATTAAAATCTATTTCTGATCGAATGCGAGAAGAAACCAGTGAACTGTTTTCACTCTGCTAGAGAGGAGTTAATTAATACTGAATTTGTTAGAGTGAGTCAGTATGAGGATCAATTGTCATTATTCCGAAGTTTGGTTCAATAGGAGCACATCGACTTTACTACCGAACAGGGGGACCAGGGTTCAAGACCGGGTGACGTACCTGGTCCCAAATAAACCAAACAGTGATTTTCTCGGTACCACATCTTCCTGGGAAACCACAGGCGGCACAGGGAAAGGAACTGACACCTCTACCCTGTGTGATTTTTTACACGCTGTTGGGCTTAGTATTAGGTGAGCTTTAATCTCACTTATCAAACCGACCCTAGGGTTGTAGACTGCGCTTTTTTTAAACGAGTAATATAAATAAATGGGTCAAAATTAAATTTATGGGAGGAGAAACGGCAAATTTTATTCCATTCAAAATATATTATATAGGTTAAATGTTAAATTATTGAACCAAATATTTTGAAAATCTATCCCAGAATGAAGGTACAAGCGATCGACTAAGACGTTAAATTTTGAAAACGGAAAAACCGTTTGTGAATTTAGAAAAAAATAATCAATCTTCCGAACCAAGGCGGAATTTAATAAATAAAGTGCAGACGCCTAATTATTTGAATCAATAAAATTATATATTGACTATCATTTACAAAAACACGTTTATTTGATTCGAATTTTACCATGCGGCCGTTGAAGTCTCCGAGGCAGTTGTTTCCACAGTTCTGAGCTACGGTAAGGTGGGTCAAAAAAAATAACGAACTGATCTACGTACAACATCAAACAATACAAGGGAGTTGGCCGGAGGAGATGAAAAAGGCAAGGAAGTGAGTGATGCATTCGCGCAATGAAAGGCTGTCAAGAGACTCGAAAGGGGCTGGGAGTGACGTCACTCGTTTAATGTCGAAGGTGAAGGAAGCCTTTCTTTTACTCTCCGTGATGGTGCGTCATCAAAGACGTTGGTGGTTTGTTGTGGATAGGATGGGAAGCTTGAGAGCATGGTTTGTAGGTGGTAGCTTGAGACGTTTTGAATGTAAGACTACAAAATTTCATTTGAGTTTTGGATCAACATTTACTTTAATACATTTACTCACTGTGGGAGGTGTGAGAAAATTGAGGTTATTCAAATCATCAATCAGAAGAGGTAGGCAACTGGGACTATGTAGAAATATATCTCTGCTCTCTGTAAGGTTGGAATCAAGGTCTTCGTTGAGCAAAGTGAGCATTAAAATCAAACGATTCAAACTTTCAAAATTCATGTAGGATAAGGAGGAACTATGAAACGTGACTGATGAGATTCCACAGACTGTTTAAATTGATTTTTCAGTTGATCTGACGATTCTAACATAAATATAAACATAAATGTACTATTCCTGTATTTGTATATATTATAAAACTCTAAATATTTATTGATATTAAATTACATAACTTTTTATATGTCTGCAAACGTGTTTTGCTATAGTTTTTCCGTTGCCACTGTTTGAATTGAATTGAAAGCTTTAAATTTTCATGAAATAATGAATGAGGACAAAAGATGGCGAAGCAGAGTATTCTACGAGTAATTCGATATTTATTTAATGTTCAATGTTTCGTTCAACAATTGGATATACGTATATCGATCAATTTTGTTTCTTTCTTTATCCCTCTCTTTATTATTTCAAAGGTATTAGATATTTAATATTTACAGATTTCATTTTAAACACATGAAAGATTTAATTCACCAGATATAACAGACCAGACACGATACACCAGACACAAAGCACACTTTAATAATGCTTTGTCAACAATACTTTTCCTAAAATCTAGAATTGAAAATGTTGTTTAAACTTAGTTTTGCTATTATTATCCCATTAAGGAATTTCGAAAGAGAAAGTACATTTCCAAGTAAATTGGCAAAATGATATGAGCTGTTGACGCACCCATTAAACCTAATGCTATTAAACCTACCTCCAAGTACACTGGTTGATTTTTATAGCCCGAAAGATAAGTTGGATGAGATGGAGTATTTGGCTCGCGAATGGGGTATGCGGTGAAATTTTAACTAGTGTAGGGAAATACAAATACAATCAGACACTTTAAAGGAAGGAACATCTAATAAAATAGACAATAAAATATGCTAAATTAATAGTTTCGTTTCGCAGATTAAGTTGCCATTATGATACATAATACAATATCCGAAATATCTGCAATTATCTTTAAGTGTAATGGTTCAAGTAAGTCAGATGAAAGTCAGGTTAGGATTTCAGCTGCCGCCTGTGGAAAACCCGCGAGGACTTCACAGGATTCTTGGCATATTTTTAATTCAGCCTGAATGAGTGGCTATGTCGGCCAATAACATTCTGGGATGAAAGAGTATTGATAATTAACGAAAAACACTGATAATTATAAGTTGCGATTAGAAAGCATGCATATTAAGACACCCTTCCATAAAGTATCCAGGCAAGGCCAAATAATAAAACAATAGAATGACTACGGGTGTGACTTTGGAAGAGAACAAAAGCCGTTAAAGACGTCGACATCTCGAAACCAGGAACTCTTTGGAACCCTAACGCTTCCCTTCGACATTCCACGCCCATTAATTCCCGTACATCCGGAAACTCCTTGATTGCCGATATTATAAAATCAGAGCAGACAGAGCGAGAGGAAGAGCTCTGTTTGTAAGGGGCTTTCGGAACACCTTGACTTAGTTGTTTTAAGAGCACCTCCTTCAGTACTGAGACGGCGTGAGAGAATGGAGGGGGACTAATGACCTCACAAGCACAATGAACCGAGCGCGCTCCGCACGCACTCACTAGACTTTGATACTCGGTCCGAATAAAAAAAAATGCAGAGGACAAGAGGGGAGGAAGGGTGGGATAAGCAGATAGGCAGGGAGAGAGAGAGAGACATAGAGAAAGAGAGAGAGAGGTAGATACGATTGGGGATAAGGACTCTTATTCCTTCTCACAGGCGGTGCTTTTCCCACGTCATTTAAGTGGCAAGAACGGTAGTTCTCATACCCGCCTCTCTCATTCTGCCACCCTCCCCTCCGCTCACTGCTTTCACTCTCTCCGACCAAACAGCGTGGACAACCCCGGCGGCCCACGCCTTCCTCCACCCTCCCACCTCCGCCAAGTACTTTACTCCTACGGGACGATCTTCGCACCCGTCACCCACCAGACTTCAACCGCTAATTTTTCTCGGATCGCTCGGCAACTCCGTCCGATCCGACCCAGGACACACTTCGTCATCCGCTTAAGAGCCGGTTTATGAAGAAAAATCATGACAGATAAACGTCAACTTGGGCTTGGTGCAATATTTTACTACATAACCTCCGATGGCAGCGTTCATTAAAACTCGCGTTAAGAAGAAAGAAAGAGAAACTAGCATGGGATCCGATCGAGTTTGGATTTAAGTCAAATTAACTTCCAGACCAATTGTAAACCTACCATTTTTCCTCCTGTGGAACTGAAATTTACCTTCATTTACACCAATAAAAACATATGTTAACCCTATGCTGACGTTAAGATTCGCAAGTTTCGGCGACATTTTCGATGCACAAGCTTTTTAAACTAGTTCAAATAAACACAACTATATGATTTCCGTTGATGTTTATTTTATCTTGAACTTATTCCACATCAAATTGAACTACTTAGTATATTAACTTAAATAATCGCATCAAATCACATTTCCTATATATCTTCAGAGACCGAAGTTGAATGCCGAGATATTGTATATCGCTTCTTCTCTATCGATGCTCCTGGTGGACCTTTTAACCAGTTTTCGCATTTTGGTTAACCATTGTCCCTAAGGGCCATATTGCAATGATTTAAATAACGTCAGACGCAAGGCGGGTTTTGAACCCACAACATTTGAGTTATGAGCCCAACGCGTAACCTTTCTAACAAGGCTTTTGTACTGTGTCCGGGAAGCTTGAAAAAAAGGAATGACCTATTGACATTAAAGGAGTGAAACCATGAACTTTCGTAAAGGCAAACCTTCCCCCAGTGACCACGAATTACTATCATAAAATCAAAACATATAATACATTTTTAGCCTCCGGTATTCCTTACTTGGCAAGGCCACACTTTGTCCCGTACGAAGCCCTGAAATTTGTAATCAACATGCACACAAGGAAAAATTAGTAACCGGCATTACCTATTAAGTCAATTGCAAGGCATCCGAAGGAGAATATACGCTAGGTCACTAACGGCAGTAAAGTGCTTCAAGATCGTGCCTGTCATCCTGCCTCAAAGTTTTAATTAACTATGCTGAGGTCGCTTGGAAGCTGGGGGTTTGTGCAAGAAATGCTTATATTAATATTTAATAGTCTCTTAGAATTTAAAATGGCATCAGAAATATTACTCAAAAGTGTTCAAATCCTTCTTATGCCGATATGTCATACACCTACGACGTTTCGTACAATTTAAAGACAAGAAGGAGAGGAAGAACTTTTCAACTTCCGATTTGACCGAAAAAGCTGCTTAACTCTTTAAAGAGTGGTTGTAACACGAGCAGCTACATCTGAGAAACACTGTGCACCTAAAAATAACCAAGGAGGATATTAAATTACAGGAGGCGAGAGGTTCCAGTCTTCTGAGGGCTGGGGGAAGTGAAAGCGGATTGGGGAAGGGATGTTGAAGACTGGCTGCAGCGTGGGTGAATGGGGTGGTTCGACACCTTCGACTCCCCCATGCATGCATTACAATACCTACTTGGCAACCACGAGTAAACAATAATGCCACGATGAGGAGAAAGTATTTGATGAGAACACCGGAGAGGGAGAATAAAATATTCCTAGACGCCTTACTCCGTTTCTTCGTTAACCTCATAACAACCTGAACTGGTTTCTGCACATTACGTACTAAAGTCGTCTTGATGAACAGGTATCCTGTGCGAGAATAAAATGCAAACTGCGAAAACTCGCTTGACGCCGAAACGATGGCCACTCAAGAATCCAGAAAAGTCACGAGTTCATTTATCTGAAATTACTATTATCAAATATTCCTGTTGCTGCGAAAGGTGCACACAAATATTAGACGCGGTACTATACTCTTGCGATGATGTCGTCAAATAGTGGAGCACTTGGGAAAGAATTGCTAGTGAATTTTGACTCAGGTGTTTATCGTCGACGAATTCCAGTTTCTATTGAAGTTTCAAGTAAAAGAAGTTAATCGATAACACATATCTTCTAAATCAAAGTGATGCAAAGGAAAAAAAAGACAGTATCTGTGTTAAAAAGTTTATATTCACAATTAAGCTTTCATGGGACTACTACAAAATCTCTGATGAAGATTAAATAAATTCAATTATGAGGAATAATTTATATGCAATATTAATTAAAATTAAAAATTTTGAGATAATTAGAATTTTACTACAAATGAAAAGCAATAAACCTTGGTAATTCTACATAAAACAGTTTTTTACGATGACCCGGGTTTCGACTACAAAGTCATCTTCAGATCATACATAACAGAGAAAATATTCCACCTTATATATGTTCAGGCTATGCCCTGGGGGGGGAGGGGTTAGGCGACTTTTGGGTAGTGATTAGGTGCTTACATTGTACATACATTAGGTGATTACGGAAGCGAAGGCAGGTCAAGGAAAGGAGAGTGGGAGGCAAACAGAATGTCATTTATAACTTCATCACCTCGTTTTTTCCATACATTCCAAAGCATCAAGCTTAAGACCATTTGGTTGGAAGTACAAAATGTTTGGAACAAAGTTGCTTTGGTGGCCCGTTTTCAACAGATGTTTAGCAAATTGGGAAGACATATTCCCGTTCTGGTAACATACCCTATGTTCTTTCATACGTATTTTAAAATTTCTACCAGTCTGACCCACGTAAACCGCCGAACATTCGCACTTTAACTGA
>WURS02031146.1:0-11598 GCA_011762765.2 Rhinocypha anisoptera | reverse complement strand
ACAGAGACACAGGACACAAAAAGAGTTTGTGAATTTTTTTCATATTGTGTCCTGTGTCTCTGTACGTTCCACTATTTTTCGAACCAATATATATATATATATATGTATGCATATATATATATATATGTATATATATTAGGAATTGGGAAAAATAGGATCGGAAACATATAAGGACGAACACATGAGAATAGTATATTTCACGGAAAAAAATGTGACATGACCCGGAATGGAAACCGGGACCTTCCGATTACATGTCGAATGATCATCTGGTAGAGTATTTTAAATGTAATCGTAAGGTCAAGGTTTGGATTCCCGGTCATGTCATATTTTTTCCGTGAAATATACTATTCACTTCTGTTCGTCCTTATATGTTTACTATCTTGTGTTTCCTAATTCCTATCCCAGATAATATTTACCGCCTCTAACGTATTTTCTAATATATATATATATATATAAGCATACAAAATGCAGCACACACAAAGTGTGTATGAGCGTGAACAGATGGAGATTGTGGGTGGGATTATGGTGAGGTGGAGGGTAGTGGTATAAGTGGAGAGGTGAGGAATTCATGGATGTAGAGGAGTAGAGGGAGGGGTATAGTAATTGGATTAAGAGAGTGTGGTGGGAGGGAGGAGGATTTTAGGGGCAGTAGCGTGGGATCGGCCCGAGGAAGAGGCGGGTGGGATGAGGGTGGTGGGGATGCGGGCAGGGGAGGAGGTGGGAAGAGATGGGAGTGAGGCGGACGGGGAGATGGAGTGATAATTGTTGGAACGGGGGTAGGGGAGAAGGAGGAGGAAGAAGAATGGAGGGAAGAACGAGCGACGTAGCATCTGACGGAGCGGTGGGAGCGGAGAGGACGAGAGGCGGGGAGATGAAAGGGCGGGGGAGCCGGAAGGAGGAGGGGTGAGGTGGGCGGGGCCGAATGAAAGCGGAGGACCGCGGGAGTTGGGCCATGGGAGATGGGACCGTGGGAAATGGAGAGAGGAAAGTAATTGGAAGGGAACTCAGCCACGCCAGGAGAAAGATAAATAAGGAGTTACGCCGAGAGAAAGGTATTGATACATAGGCCTGCGTTGAGGGGAATAGGAATCGTGTAGCCATTTCGTTTGCCATTTATCCACACATCTGCTCCGTTATCTGTCTCTAAGAGTATCGATCTCAGATTACTCTGGAACTCTTTCGATGCTTATAATCCATTAACGCAAGCGGATGAATTCATTTACTAAAGTCTAGACTCTCTACCCATATAAGCGTCGCAAAAAATATTTTTGTCATGATTCTGGAGAAAAAGCAGGGTTGATTCTCCTTACGGAAGGGAACATTAGTTTTTGGAATCTGTTGTTATCTCTTCACTTCCGCAAAAAAAAGCCGGGTATGGATGGGAAAACTTTCATAAATATCGTACGTGGTAAATTCAAGCAGAGTTTTTAGATATTAGCTCTTAAAATTTGTTATAAGTTTAAAAAATTAACAGACAAACTATATATGTTACAAAAATCAGAGGATATTGCTGTATAACATCTCCATCCCCTTAAGTGTTCTGTAAAGTAAACTTGTTCAAGTTTATTAAAGTGCAATATTAATTCTTTAAAATACTATCTTACTTGCGATAGGGCACTTCACTTGTAAGAAAAATTAGAATGTCATATAATTATTTGAATAGGTAGTCGTTTCTTTTTCGTGACTTAACACTGATATCCCTTGCTATTTGTGATCTTTAATTAAGTAAACAGATTTTTTCCGTTGTTGCTGCCAAGGATTTATGATTTTTCCTTGACAGAATCTGGAATTTCATCATCCTTCTTGGGCTGCCATCTTTGTCGATACTCTGATGAAGCCTCCATCGGAGGGGAAGAAACGTTGGTGGGAGTCCAAATTCTGACCCGGAACACCCAAAAATCCTTGGCAGGAGATTTGGTAACGTTCGCTGCATTAAATCAACCCTCTCCTTTGTATGTAGTGAGGCCAGAAACTTCGCAACTTGACTCCACAAAAGAATGAGTGCTCCGACAGAGTATGTTGAAGCCTCTTATCAAGAAGGGATCAGCAGGACCCCTCTCAGAAACTCACGGAACCTTAAACGTTTTAAGAGTGCCTTCAAGCAATCAATTCCGATCCAAAAATAAACTTGCTGTCTTTCATTTTGACGGTTTTTGGAAAGACAGCTCAAAATGTTAAGCTCTCTCTTTTGGCGCGGTAATGAAGGTGCCAATGCAAACTAATATCTAATTCGGTGCCTTTCATGAACAAAGAGACTGAAAATCAATCTCGCCAGTTACTAACATGGATTTCCTGAGAATAGGTATCCAACGAGAGAATATATAAGTGTGCTCTCGATAAGGCTAGTACTTTAAGGAATATACTCCACAAATATATTATCATTTATAATTGCTGACCATAATATTTTGTCACATATGACTCGGACTTTGTAACAGAATAATGGCTGGTTCTCTGCTCACACGGATATTTAGTTCCTACTGACAGATCTTTTGTGTGATCTCAGGATTTGAATTTCCACATAGAAAAGACATAGATCGCCATTATCAAATTCAAAAATATCATTAAGAATTTGAAATTTTAAAGCAAAATCGCTAAATGAAAACTGACACTGATAAATTTGGGATGGATTGGATGATTCATTTTTCTCGCAAGTTCTAGCTTTCACAAGCGCTTCAAGTTTGTGTCACTACAAAACAAAACGCTCTGTATCATTTACATTTTGAAATTTAAAATATAAATAATAAATGGTGAAAAATAATACTCATATTTAAGAGTATTTTAGGAGAAATAGCAGGAAATTTAATAATTCGAAATGAATACCATCAAAAATCATGTTGGAGTTTGAAAGTGTAAAAAACATTGATTCCCCAACTTCACACAATGGAAGTTAAATAACCATTGAAATAAGTTATTTCTTAATTTACTTCTAGTTATCCTTGATTCCTGATTGTATTCAAGTAGTACTTTCTTTATTTAAAGGAGGAAAAAGCAATCTGATCGTCTCTACTCTGCCTCAGAGAAATACTCATTCAGGGAAGTATTTTTAGATTTTTTTCCGAAGTTTCAGCACTTGACCGCCTACCTTCGTGCCAATCTCGAGCGCAGTTTGAAAAATATCAGAATTTGGGCATCCCGCGCCAAATGGGTCACTTTATTTTGTGGCCCTATGCCAATTTGTACTTTTTCGCTCCGGTTGTTGATTTTAACGACTTAAGAGCCCTGGGAAACCGCAAAGGTCCTGCCGTCAAGATACCATGTCTCTCTCTCTCTCTCCTTCTCTTTGGTTTACAGCCCTCTTCAGGTTGGTTGGCAGCTTTCGATTCATACTTCCATGCATAGATTTCTATCCCCTTCTTGCGAATAGTTTATTTCGGCATAGGATGTGAGTCCGACATCTTATATTACCTAAAATATATATTTTAATCTAGACCTCGGGCCTCTGCGATTTTTTCTCGGAAATGTTTCCCCCTCCATCCATGGCGCCTTAGGCAGTATTTGACGTAGGAAGTGCCAAAACCACTCATTCATTTTCCATTTAATGATTCGCCAAAGTTTATGCCGTCACTAAAATTTTTTCGTGGACTTCATTCTTGATGATGTTATCCGTCTGACGAATTTTCAATTACCTCCAATACGACCGCAACTCTAATTCTTCTACGATAGCTTTCTTCTCCCAGTTTTCCTTATAGTCCAAGTTTCAGAGCAATGCATTATAATATCCCACACGTAGACTATGATCAATATTTTCCTGAGGTTTAAACTAATACTATACCGGTAATATACGAACTTTCCATTAGGCATAATCCCACACTTAAAATGCACTAATGCACTATTGATATCGACTGTAGCTCCGACAATTGACTTTAGCTCTGAAAATAGATTAAAACTTTTATTTTTCGTGGATAAGTAATGGATTGATATTTCATCGGAGGATTAATGAGATTAGGGTCCCTTTGACGAAAATCACAGTTATTTTATTCTTGTTGACTTAATACATTTAACTTAATATTTTTCGCTCAAACTTTATATCGAACCTGAAAGAATGCAAATACCTATATAACAGCGGGTATGGCCCCTAATTGTGCTCTCCGTACGCGGACCCCCAGTCCCAGCCACAACCTCTTCGCTTATCTGCTGGGAACGACGAAGGAACCCCCCCTCCGGAATTGGTAACGATCTCCCGCACGAAACTGCACGTACGGGGCGACACGGGGAACTGCCCATCGAAACCACGGCCGCTGGGGTCCATCTCCAACGTGAGGGATCCGCCCAAGGGCGAATGACTTCCCTTTCCCCCAGTTCTCTTGTCAGCAGGATTCTTCTCTCTCCGTGTGATGAGTGACCGGCGGGGGCACTAGCGAGGAACTCATATCACTCCTTCTAGTGACACCGGGGACGCCCATTTCTCACGCCCGTGGGATACGGTGGTCGCACCGATGTATTTTTCGAGTAGGTCGGTGTGGCCTCATAGAACAGGAATATAGCAGCGAGATATGTTTATCCCGATACATGGAGGACGTGGTATTTCTGCTGGTGGTGGCACGTCCCCCTGACTCAACCTGTATTTCGACTGGCCCACTCGGTCAGCGCTCCCACCCCAATATATCAGCCCGCCGGCTAAGATGGCCGACGGGCGCATATACTAGGGAGGTACGGCCCGCTAGGGCCCGTCGTCAGGAATTGAGCCGGACGGGATGTACCACCATGTCACCTCTTGTGACAGTACGTTTATGATCAATTTCGTTTACTTATTGCACGTTCCGCCTTCGACAAGCCTTTTCTCGGATGGCATAGGTGTGGCGCCGGTGGAACAAAAATGGATTGGAGAATACTCTTTTGCTATTGGCCCTCCCTTATCCTCCTCGTGTTTCACGGACGTGAAGGATGTAACGTAGATTCCCGCACTGAATGAACCAATTTAGGATTATTCGCAGTTTTGCAACCACACAGACTATACAAGTTTCCATATAAATAATAATTTACCACGGCGCAGGTATCTTAAAAGGAAAATATGATTTACTCTTAAAATCAAATATCACCTGAGAATTTCAACACCTAAATTACTATACAAAAATGCTGATTCAGTATTTTCTCTAGTACTCTAGAACTTGGTAATGATATGGAGTCTTCAGGAACATGTTTATGTTCCACTTCGTTCCCTGTGCGTCATCTGCCAATAACCAGGAAGATACTATGCACAGAAAATCCATCAACATTGGTTGTGCTGAAGGTGTCCTAAGACATTTTCGGGCTTTGATCACGGGTCTTTCTTTCGATAGCCAAGCGCTCTGCCCACTGGACAAACCTGACCTCGAAAATCACATAGAATGCTGGTTACGATGTAAAGGAATGCTGAATTTCGGGAAGTAAGCAAGATAGGTAAGGTGAAAAAAGAGTGGGAAGTTTTTGACTGGACCAATTGAAGAGAAAATTATTTGTGAATTGAAAATTACGTGCTTGATGCCAAATGTATTTTCTCATTTGTTTTAATGTAAGTACATGCAGAGATTGTTGTGTAATTCAATTCGTTAGTGTAACGTTTCGCTGGGCTCCCATAAAATTTTAACAACAATGACGAAATCAATGACCTGCCATGGAGAGAGTTTCGGCGACCGAGGACCCTGTAAATGGTGGGCGTACTTGTGGATGGTATTCGGTACCTTGACTTTAAGTGGGCTGTATTGTTTTTGTATAATTAAGTAGGTATGCTGGTGATCTGGATCAAGATGATTATTATCACACTATTTGAGAGATTGTCTTTAACGAACCCGTTCTCTTACGTTCCCACTGGGCGACTGACGCCCCGCCGCCGTCCAACAAGCCCAATTCTTCCGCCCACTCCTGAACGGCACCATGGAATACTTCCTCAACAAACCGCCCGCCAAAAGAAGGCTGGTCCCTTTTCTGAGTTTAACAGTTTTTTATAAACAGGCACAGTTTGTGAATAAGCCGTTTTATGGTGCCGCTTAGTGTTTTTAGTGTAACCACTCGAATAAATCCGTCACTTCCGGGATGGGTCATTGTGACGATACCAGTTCGCCACTGAAGAGGTGGAGTGCTGTCCTCCTTGATGAGGACCAAATCTCCCGGCTGA
This sequence comes from Rhinocypha anisoptera, assembly GCA_011762765.2. Lineage (NCBI taxonomy): Eukaryota > Metazoa > Arthropoda > Insecta > Odonata > Chlorocyphidae > Rhinocypha > Rhinocypha anisoptera. The sequence goes on along the minus strand of WURS02031146.1, from coordinate 5,504 downwards.
AAATTTCTTGATGACTCCCTCCATTTCTGGTGTTGTTGCAGCGTGTGGAGGTAATCTGTGGGTCAGTAGTTCCACAGCTGTTGGATGAGCTGCCATGTAGTTAACCAGTGAGAAGTTATAACACATAGATCAGATTCAGGTAAAGAGGTTAAGGTACCTCCAAATTAGAAAGTGTTCCAGGGTTAGGAAGGATACATTTGAAGGGTCATCTGATAAAGATATTAGTGGGCGTGAATTCAAACAGGCTTCTATTTTTCTTAATGCTGTGAACATTTCTTCGAATGTCAAGGATGCATTTCCTGATGTAGTTGATTGAAGAGGCCTTAACTTTGAGGAAGTTTTTCATGTTGAGGAATGAAACACTTTGCTTTCCACTGAATAATTTATTTCACAAGACTATTTTCCCCACTAATCCATAACAATATGAAGTGTTATAAACTTGATAACGTTACGGTGTAGTGGCGAAACTAGTCGTGTGAAATTAATTATTCAGTGGAAAGCAAAGTGTTTCATTCCTCAAAATGCATTTCCTTCTATCCGTCTCTAAGTGGAATTTCATTGGCTTCACTCCTGCCTCGCAAATTCCACATTGGTGCGGTGAATTAGGTGGAATAAGGTGGCTTTGACAGCCTTCATGGCTCATGAACTCCGCTATTCCCTTTGTGAATTGTTCATCATTAAACACCTTTCAAAGTTCCTTGAGTTCTCGTTCTACACTGACAAAGTTTGAGCCATTATCACTATATATGTGGCTGCATTTCCCTCTACTAGCAATAAATCGCCTTAAGCTGCAATGAATGCTAAAGGTGGACATATCGCTTACTAATTCGATGTGAATAGCCTTGGTTGCCAAACATATAATACTGCTATGTAAGTCTTTCCCTTGGTCGTCATTCTTGGATTTCTATGTTTGATGTAAACTGGTCCTGCGTAATCAATGCCAGTATTGGTAAATAGGCGACATTAATGGAGACGTTGCGTGAGAGGATAGGAGGGGAGGGAGAAGGGTCAATGGAAGGGAGGAAAAGGGGGAAGGAAAAGGGGTGAAGGGAAAGATGACGGTGGTGAAAGTGGGTGTGAAGTGAACGAGATAAAGGGGGAAGTGTTGGGGAGAGAGAGAGAGAGAGCGCAAAGGACGTGGTAGCCCAGCGTGTCGCAAGGTTACTACGAAGTGACATCACCAGACTCCTCTGCAAATGCCTTCGTGAAATAGAAGAAAAATCAGTCTTAGGAATAAATGGCGGAGGGCAATCGTATTTTAATACATATTTGGATGTAATCTTGAGTTCATGGTGGTCCGGTGGATAGAGAACTCACTTGCTGAACCCGATGGACTCGAGAAGACACAATGACGCCTTTGCATACACCTCCTGCAAATAAACCCAAGCTGAAGTTGTTTTCCGCCTGTACCAGATCTTTCTGGGAAACAGTAGGAGACACAGAGGGAAAGAAACAAGCATCCTTTGTATTACCCTGAAGTCTGAAAACACGCCTTTGGGGACAGTACACTAGGAGAGCCCTTACTGATAGCTAAAAAACCAAGCTAAGGGTTGCTTTCTGTGATTTATGAGTGGATAAACATTATAGATTTTCGTCTCGAATGCGGTCTACAGTCAAAATTAAGACACAGTTGCAATTTAGATGGGAAAAAAACCTCTATTTTATTATAGTAGTACCTTATTATAAAAACATGCCTCTTTTTAAAATTGTTTATAGAAACAAACACTAACATAATTCAAGGTCTGAAATTAAGAGGGAAACAAAACATATTAAAACGACAGTAATGTTATCAGAAATCCTATTTTATATATTTGATTCTTATAGGTAAATTAACTAGGTAACTCCTTTAGATAACGAAGGCTAACGAAACTTGTAGTAATTTCCCTACTTAGCATTATTCTCCTACAAGTTCCTCCTTCCGTGGTGATGAACGAAACATGTTTTTAAATGGCTGTAAGTCCAAAGGACGGTATTTTAGTTACGGCACATTTAATACGTGTGTGAGGTTGTAGTCGGTAATATCATAAATTAGTCGGATCTGGAGATTTGGCGTCAAATTTATTTTAAACTTTTGTACGAGTTAAAGTAGAGGCCAAGAGTTTGTGGGATCCCATTATGAAAGTAATTATAAACACACTTTGCGTTTCGTTCACTTTTCGTTTTAAACTTTTGAAAAGGGATAAAATTAAGTACTAGACATTAGATAATAAAAGTAATATTAATGGGACGTTTGGAAACATCACGTAATCAACAGTAAATGGTAAAAAGATATAGTAAATTTACAAGATAAACTTTACTAAATTGTTTACCCTTAATAATTATCGTATCACATCCTACTACTTTATTTTTTGATTTCAACTCTATGTCAACGTTGGATATGCTGCTTTTGTATAAATACACATCTATAAAGATAAATGTCTACACAACATTATTTTTCAATAATAACAAATAAACATAATCGACAAATGACAATTTTTATAAATATTAAAATACAATGCAAGTGAACTCCGACGTTATTTTCTTGCAAATGCTATATTACGTAAATGAGTAATAAGTGGTGAAATGAAATCCTGATGGACACATTTTCTATGATATTGACTTCTATTTTCCAGTAATTTAGCCTATAAAAATATAGAAAACAAAGTGGCTATGTGGAGATAAGGACCTTTCTTGGATTTACTTTGTTTGTGTAGCAGTCAGTCAAATATCGAAGTTCTCTCGCGAGTCCCACTGGTTAGAAAGTTCAAGGCACGTCGAAATCAGTACACGAATGTGAACCCGAAGTGGAACAGAGAGAGTGACTGAGACCTTCGTCCAATATGTTTAACGGAAATACCTGAAATCGAAATCTAGCTCTGTCGATTGAGGCATTAACCAAGAGAATAAGATCTTCTAGTTTTACGGATTTATTTCTAATACCTTTACTGGACTCAGAAAACACTTAAATTTCATGGCTATCTCAGAACCACCTTTCTTATCTCCAGATTAACGTCGCATTACTCTTCTTCCACGCCTCTTAACCCTTTATCCCCCCTTAAAATTCTATTTACGGTCACCCCGTATCCCTTCTTTGAATCCCCATTTAATCCTCCGTATCCCATTAATTGATTCTCTTTCCGTACCCAATTGCCTTTATTCTTGGCCTACATTTCATTGAAACTAAATTGTGGTTTGAATATGCGTCCACTCCAGGAAAACTGAACATTTTTCATTGTTCCTGCTTCTCTTTCTAGCCACAATGTAATCCAATTGTTACTTTTCTTATGATTCTGTAACCTCGGGATTTTTTCCAAGCATAACTAAGTCTGTTTCTGTGTTTAAAATTAGTTCTACTGATTATTAAACCGGCACACCTAGAAACCTCTGCAAGTTACACCCCCAGGTCTCTCTTTTGTTTCTTAATGACTTTCTCACGCCACTTCCCACCACCATTCACAGCGTCTGTGTTTTTCCTCTGCCTATATTCTTTAGATTATGCAATCATCTGATACAACGTTCCATGTGATATACTTTAGCCAAAGAAATTAGCAGAAGCTTATGTTTGAAATTAGTCATAACGAGTTACCTTTTCCTCCATTTAAAAGTTTATTTTATTTCAATTATTTAACAGAAAACGATGAACGTTACCTGTGCTTGCCCTATTCAACTTACCTGACTCACTCCGATCGGTTTTGCTAATCTTATTTATTATTTAATTATTAGATTCTGTGAACTCTCCCGATTCCTTTCCTCTCTTTCGTCCATTTAGAATCATCCTGACACTTATCGTAAGATAAAGCCCCTTGATCAATTACCTAGTTGTCCAAAAGTCCTCTTTTGAGTCAATTGGGTCCCAGTGATATACTTATTTTCATTTGTGTAATTCACGTATTCTCATCGTGGTCTACCCCGCCGAAAATTGGTAGAAAGCTTCTCTAGTCGCCCTGATCCCCTGCCAATCCTCTTATGTCCCGGCAAGTCTTCTGTTTTATATCCATCTTTGTTTGACCTTATTTCTCTCTCCAGGGATCTTTCCATTTACTTTTTCCCCTCAATTATGTTTCTAAGGATACCGTTTCTGCGTCTCAAGCACTGCGTCCAATCCTTCCCGTCCTTCGTCTTCCAATTTATTTTGGCACAATCCTTCCGTCTTCCACTCATTCGTATTTAATGCTCTTTTCTTAACTTATTTTTTATTAATCAATCCGTAATAATCGACAAATTTTTCTTCTCTTTCTTTTAGAATTGAACGTTATAATTCTATCATAAATACAAATAACCCTAAGGTGCCACATACTTGGGTTTAGTCTTACGAGTATAATATAATTTTGAATGTGGAATTAAAGGTTTTACATAGTGTGTAAATTTTGGGCAGATAACTTCAACGAAGAGTTTAACCTCTAGAAGCCTCGTGTTACCGCGGTAGATCAGATCAAAAGCGAGAGATCAGAGAGATTGACTGTACGAATAGAAGGGATAGATTTAAAACGTCATAATTTTTCCTCTTCAGATTAGAGAACAGAATAGATATGGCCGAAATCGTAATGAGGATAATTAGTGGAGGATAGGTCGCGTAGTTCCTAGTCTCTTGTTCGCCTGTTATTCCTTTATGTAATTGATAATATTGATCCCCATCCACACAATCAGACCACCACAAATCACGTAGATGAAATTTGGCGCAGGATTGCCGACAAAACATTATTCGACAGTGAAAGGAGCGAGCCGAAAAGAAGAGAATGCGAGGCGTGGAAGAAGATATTAATAAGAGTGGATTCGTCGAAGGAAGGTGGAATGGAATGAACGCGCAGATAGAATGGTCGAACAGAGTACGGTGAAAATGGCAAGAGACAATGCTTCAAAGAAATAAAGGAAAATAAGTGTTGGTCGGCTAAGGAAAAGGTGGAAAGATAACCTGGATGTGGGATGAGGGAAAAGCACTGAAGGAAACAGGCACAAGCCAAGAAAGAAAGGCAGAAGAAGAAGATCCTGATTAATTGTTGAGTAGATTATTGAATGGTTTTTTTCGTGATTGGTGTTGTTTTAGTAAAAAATTATTATGCCCGTGTGGTTTTAAGATGCATGCTTTGGTGCTTACTCACCACAATCCGCACGCTTTTGCGGTGGCTTGTAGGGTATTTGGTAGACTTACTAGATATAAACGCCTCGCCCGCAGTTTCTTTTTTAATTGTTAGGACTTCTTTTAAATTCCGATATTTTTTCCCTAAAACGATGGGCAGTAGAAGGTTGTCGCTTCTCTCTCTCTCTCTCTCTCGTTCTCCTCTGTCCCGGGGATTCAGAAGCGCATAAAGTCACTCGGGTCTAATTTCCGTCAATCCTCCCTCGATTCGCTCCAATTTGGTGGAGCGACGCTCTGGAGTACAGCAAGTCCTACCACCGACCAGGGCCACCGCCGCCCCAACAGCCGCCTCTGCGACAGAAGTCCAGTCGGGCGAGTGATTGATTTATTGATTGATTGAGTGAGGTGGCTGCGGTACATGAGGGGATTGCAGGGTGCTTCGAGATGA
>WURS02031135.1:0-11599 GCA_011762765.2 Rhinocypha anisoptera | reverse complement strand
TGTATCGCGAATGCCGAAAGAGAGGTTTCCAAAGCAGGCTTTGGAATATAAACCATTAGGCAAAAGAAATGTCGGAAAACCAAGGTTGAGATGGTGAAGTGAAGCCGGAACAGGCTTAAAGCTTAATCCTGGAAGGCAGAAGAAGAAGAAGTTAGATATCTGATGAAGTCTCTACAGGAAGGAACCACCCTATGAGTAACTATAAACTGTAAATTAATGCATGCCTAAGATATACAATGAAAGGAAATTAAAGTGAGTGAAAATAACATAAGCAATGGAAGGGAAAATAGACAATGGACAGAATACCCTGGAAATGGAATATTGTTGGATTTTGTAACGTAGTTGTATTTCAAACATCGGTGCTCTCATTGCCACCTATGGGAACATTGATGTATTTTCATGTGTTCCGATCAATAATAATAATAATACTTTTTATTTGTCCAGAGATTTGATATATGAATACTTATATTGGACATGTCATGTATGAGTAAACAATGAAACTTATGCAATGGTATAAAAACAGAACAAAACTATAAGTTCATAAATTCTTTTACAGACTAAAATAGGTAATGAATAAATGATGTACTTCTGTTTTCATTACCTAAGCTTTGCTGGCATATTAGTTACCACTGATTTTTTTAACGAATAACTCAACTCAGACACATATTTTAGTAAAAAAAAGGATTTAATTTTCACCAGTGACAAATCCTCTCTTTAGTCTTTAATTATTTTTGCTCTATTTATGTTATTTATCAACAACTCCATGACAACTCATAGCCATACTAAGATAACAATGCTCCCTATACTGTTATTTCACTTCTCAATTTAAATCGACATATACATAATTAATTTATAGCTTCAACAGTTACACTTATATAATGTTCTAAAATTAACTGAGTGACCTAAAATCCACCAAAAAAAATATTTAGCATTTTGTACAAAAGATGTATGTATTTATGTTGTTTATGTCATATTTAGGAATTTGCCTATACTGCAAAATGTTTCACAGAGTTAAACTCTTTAGAGACTTAACGAATAGCTGGGGATACACCCAAAGTAACAGAGCACAGTATATATTTTAGAAACCATTTTAAGAGGCCCTTATTATTTCAGACTTATAGCACCCAACATTGATATACTTTTCTTCTAATATTATGATTATGAAACTCAATAGTTTCTATAAAGCAATGGAGTTTCTCTGTATAATTGTGGAACAGGATATGTATAAAAACAAGATGTTAAAAACCTCATTAAATACGGTTCAATGAGCATCTAGGGTAAAAGAGAAAACCTAGCAAATATCTTTCAGGTTTTGATTTTTGTACAAAGAAAGCTTTAGCTGTGTTAGAAACCGTGTAATGATATCTCCCTATTTGAATGGAGTATAAGAGTTTGATTGACTTTAATGTTACAAATATGCATGAATATCATCTACAAAAATGTTGAAGTAAATTTTTCTGTATTATATAAAAGGTCCATTCATTGCAATATGGAGGTTTCATTCTGTGTAAGCCAATAAATTTCATTCTGAATGACCAGATAATGAGAAGAATACTACTTTGATTAAGGTAGGTACAGTGAAACCAGTCATTTATGATACATCCTACATGGTAAAAGCTTGTAAGTATATCTTTGCCGGACAATTGTGTTATATCGTATCTTTAATTTGTGTTTAGCAAGAGGTGTATTTCCAAAGATCTGGAAAATTGCTAAGATATATCCTGTCTTTAAAAAAGGTAATAATAAAGTTAGCAATTATAGACCAGTTTCAATTTTTTCGGCTTTCTCTAAAGTGTTTGAGTATATTATATATCGGTGTTTGTAATCTGGTTTCAAAAATAGAATTTCTGACTTTCAACATGGGTTTACTAAAGGGAGATCTACAGTATAAAACCTGTGTAATTTTTGTGATTTTGCACACTTGAAAGGAGAAGTCAAAGAAATGTATTATATACAGATTTCATCAAAGCTTTTGACACTGTTGATATCAAAACTTACGATGATTGAAATGTCACCAAGTGTGGAAGAACTCATTAGATTCTACCTCAATAACAGACAACAGTATGTTGTATTCAAAAATTATAATTCTATTAAGAAAAATATTTCATCTGGAGTGCCCCAAGGCTCCAACTTGGGTCCTTTATTATTTTTGATATTGTAACATATCATGTAGATAAATTTGTTCAGTAGTTCGTGCTTCCAAGGAAATATTTTTTATAATTATTGGCTTTAATTATGTATTAATTTTATTTTATATTAAATATACGAACTGTTGATTTTTTTGACAATACATTCACCATATGTGGGTTTTTGCCTGTTATGCTCAAGTTAATTAGTTTCTTCGACTGCATTGAGTGGCCAATTTTATCATTTGCCTATTGAGATTGTAGAAAGTACCTTTTGATTGTTCAGTTACTGGTATATGCGGTTAATCACAAGGAAAGAAGTTGAATTAGTGGTATTACCCAGTAAAAAATGATGTTGTGATGAATGTGGAGGGTCATAGAGTGATTGATAAATTACAATTTGATTATAGCAATTCCTGAGTTTCAAATATTTCAAAGATAGGTAAAAAAATTTGAGATAGGTCTATATGCAATCTGAAGACAAATTTGTAATTTCCATATGGTTGCCTGAATCTCCTATGGAGCCTTTCTAAAGGGTGCTTTACATGGCAAATGATCAACTTGAATCGTCACTGGAATACTGTTCTTGACAGTGATATCTCCCTGAAAAACAGGATCATGCGAGAAGAAATAGAACATGCTCTAATATTTTCCTCAAATGATGATTGAATGATGAGCCCATGTCAGTCATGTTTATTAATTTAAATATGGCAATAACACTTTGAAGAATGGCAATAATTCTGTCATTATTTAAAGCATGGTACTGTGAAAAGAGGCCATTTTTAAACATATTAAAGTAGTATGTAGTGTGTGCAATTATTTAATCATACCTTTAGTGAAAGAAACAAGCTCAGGTTTAAATTATTGGTAGACCAAGATTTCATTCTTTAAAAAAAATTTTCACACCACAAGGAAAATGCACCAATATGAACAGATGATTCACCAATTTAATTAACAGATTTAATTCACCTTCATTCAATGTGTCAGTAAAGATGATTCAACGGAGATTATAATCGGATTCCCTATACTACTATTTGCGCGATGCCAAATATAGAGGTCCCCACCTTATTTACATTTTACACCATATACATAAAACACTTTTTATTGAATTTTCTTGTCATTCAAGTAAATATTGTTTTTCAAGTGGTCAATGATCATTAACTGTGTGAAAAACAGCCTTAAAGATTGGTGAAACTAATGCAGTTTATAAATGTAATGGGGAGTGCTGTTTTTATAGAAGTCCTGCTGTCCAATATACAGCACATTTGGAAATGGACGTATGAAATATGACTTCATGAAATATGACTATCATAACCTACAGATCACTTACTTTCAAAGGAATTTATGGTTTTCAGGGAGAACAGTGGGTTAAGGAGAGATTGATTTTGATTCTTGCCTTACATTAATAATGTAACTTTTGATAATTTAAAAAAAATTTTCATTAAAACATAATAATCAAAATAGACAGTAGAGGAACTGCAAAATTGAGATTTTGTATTTGTGTATTCCACAATCTGACGGAAGTATTTACTTCACAGAGGTCCACACAGCATGTCAGGTCGACCCTATGAAAGCAGCTCATGATTTCATATAATTAAAAATATTACTCTTTGTTTATTCAGTATGGAGTGTGAAAGAGGATTATTGTATCTGGAAATATTCTAGACATTTCCGTCAACTTTGTTCACTCCTCTGGTCTCCGAGCATTTTACCAATGTTTTCCATATAGGTATATGTATATGCATTTGATCCAGACATGTTGTTGGTAAATTACGATTTCCATGACAATATGGTTTTGTATCTGTATCTTACTTTTCCCAAACTGACTGCTTCCTACATATATTGACCAATTAGGTAATAAAAAAGTAAATAATAGATGCAGTAAAACTTACATCAGTGGCATAATCCTTGAGGGCATTGTCGATCTCAAACATGATGAATTCACAAATAACACATGTGCTGGAATCCTTGGACTTCAAATTCCCCTTCTTTGAAACATGGGTGGCTATATTCCTTGAAAGCTCCATATGTGTCACTGGATCTCATTGGTCACTAAATTTTTTCCAAGAAAGCTAAATTAGTTAAGTACTAAGTATTTAAGTCAACCACAAGTACATTTTTAATAAGGAGAAGCTTTCCCAATTTCATTCCCAGTAAAATAAACTTGACATAGAAAATAATCATTCTTTTTACCCATCAGTAAGGGGCTAAAATATTCCTAAACTCTTTCAGTGCTATGGATGCATATGTGCATTTCATTGTATAAGTGCCTGTAGTGCTACTTTCACATATATCATGATGGGTCTGGTATTGCCCTCAGTGCTATGGCTGAATATATATGTATAACTCAGTGCAGAAGCATTAAAATATTTTTTTAAATCGTGCATGCTGGGGATATTTAAATATCTCACACTGCTGATTGCAGCGTGAGGCTCTGCTAGAGAAAATTCTTAGTACTGAAAAGGTTAAAAATGTGGACACATTTATTTCTTCTAATACAAAATTAGAAAAACTTATATGGACATATATGTCAATAGAGGTTGTGGTAGCCCAGTGGGTAGAGTGCTTGGCTACTGACCGGGGGACCCGGGTTCGAGACCAGGTGACAACCCTCCAGACACCTCCAGCTTTACCCAAGCTGAGTGATTTTTCAGGTACCACATCTTCGTGGGAAACCACAGGCTGCACAGGGAAATGAACTGGCCCCTCTACCCTGATGTGTGAATTTCCACACGCCGTGGTCTTAGTACTAGGTCAATAGATATGAAATATTGTAGAGTGATATTTTTCTTAAAAGGAAAGTACTCCATTTTTAATAAAATTTTTGTCTAGGATAACAAATGAGTCATTTTTTAATATTTAGAAACAAAAAAAACTTGGAAATTCAGTTACCAACATAAAAGAAAAGGCCAAAAACTTTAAATGATGGGCAAATTCAAATTGTTACAATCATTATTTTCCAAAGTTTGTTTAAACTTTGTAATCTCTCTTTATGGCAACCGAATCATTTACTATCCATAGTAAGACCATTATTGGTCCAGAAATTGGCATCAGAATTACCCATCACAGGCCTGTTTGACAAAGATAAATGCTACTGTGGTTTATATGTACATTGGTAAATAAAATTATGGGAACTGAGTGGGAATCACATTATAAGGAAATGAAGTTTTTGATGGTATCCTTCTTGAGAACTTAATCAGTTGAACTATTCACAGAAATGCCATCAAAAAATTACCAAGATATCAATCAAATGTATAGTGTGGATGATTGAAATCCAATCAAAGAAGTTTTGGCCCAGTGAAAAGTAATTAGACAAATGCCTAGACAAAGTTACCTATAATCTTGGGAATATAGAACATGTAAGCCCTTCTAACAGGTCAATAAGTTTGAAAATACTGCACAATTTCTACTGTTACACTTTTAAGTGAACACCTATCAATCTCTAGAGGTAACATCTATAATGAAAAGAAACATAGCCAGATTTAGTCAAAATGTTAATTATTTTTGAAAGCAAAAGATGAACACTTCTGGCCACATTGGCAGTTGAAAAGACAATATGGGTATCATTTTAGGGAAGATATAAGCCTCTCCTTAGCTACATTTTTTTAATTACTACCATATCACATCAAGCCAGCAATATTATGGTCAAAAGTCTTGAAAAGCTCGAAAAATAACCACAATTTTTCTTGTTTGTCATCTAGTGAATATAGGCTGATTTTCTATGACAGCTTGATACATTGCAGTCAATATGTAGATCTATCTACCATATACAACAGACAATTTCTTATAAATAAGCTCCCAGTTTTGTAGGTAATATCAAGTACAGGTCTATTACACAACATTTGGAGCTAGTTTTTAAAGAAATTATGGCATAGACAAAAGGTGTGTTCAACAATATCTTTCTTCTGAATTATTATGCATCTTGCTGCTTATTCCATGGCCCAACTACTGGCAAGCACACAAAATGGGAATTACCAGGAAAACGTGGGGAAGGGTTAGTGACATATTCAGAGGTAGACTTTATATTCAGATAAATATGCTTTTCTAATATTAACTCCATGGAACAACAACATGGAACTCCTAGAAACAATAATGCTGTAATCATAATGTTTTCTGTCTTACATTCAGTAAAATTTGTAAGTCAGTAGTTTCAGGTTTACAATATGTTTCAGTAAATTAATTTTTTAACTTAAAACAATCCCTCAATATTAATGAAATTATATGAATTATTAAATTACTAAAATCCTAGCAAGAGAAACTATTACTAATCTCTGCCACTGTGGAGATTACTTATTGGGTAGACCCTCAACATAATGTACAGTGAGATGTACCCTTAATGGTAATTTAAGAAACTGGAAATGATGGAGAGGTTAATGAGCCATTGCACATAGAGAGAACATTTCAATGGTAGAAAATTTTTATGGAGAAAATGCAGTTTGTAAGTAATCCAGGCATGAGGAAAGGTGCATGCATAATATGTGAAATCAACTAACGAATCTCAAAGTCTAGATGGCCATTGTGTTCAACTTTCTACCGTTCGTCAAAAAAAAAGTTTGCACAAGTTAAATTGTTCTTTCATTTCATGAAACAAAAAGAGGAATCCAGCTTATGTGACCTGATAACAAACATTCTAAATATTTTCCAAATGACTGTGCTGTGTTTTGGTGTATACATATCGTACCTAATTACTCCAATGTTTTTTCATGCTATCTCAAGATGGTGGTAAAAGTAAAAAATGAGATAAGGTGTTTTCCCAGCATACTATTTTTGTGTGGTCTCCAAAGGTTTTCCACCAGGTGAGGGTTTCAGCAGTTGACCTATTGATAATGGAGTAAGCCATCGAAATATAGGCTAATAAAACCCTAACCAGATGGAAAACCCATGAAGATTTCACTAATATAAAAATAAGTTTACCATTGGAGAATAAAAATACAGAAAACTCCTAATGATCAATAAACCCACTTCACTAAGCATTTCTATGTTATTCTTTCTCTTCGCGATTCTCATAGGTGACTTGAAACACAATCAGATCATCTCATAAATCATGTACTGAATCAGGAAAATGAAACAAATGTTTACAAAAAACTTCTGAGGCCTGAAGAAATACTTGATAACATGGTATATTGATGCAAGAAGTGCAATGATGTGGATTAAACTACAAATCTAAATGAGCAAAAAAAAGTAGAGAGCAAATAAAGGAAACAATTCAGGTTCCAACAAAGCATACATTTAACACATTACATTAATTCCAAGGAAGCACTATGCCACTTTGACAAGAGAACATGTAATACAAGGGGACTTAGAAACCATCTTAGGCGATGAGGAAATGACATTAAGTAGGATAATTATGTTTTTAACAGAAAAAGGCACCTACCAACATCTGTAAAGCATGCTAATATTTTAAAATAGCTAGTGAATTGTGGAAATTCTGTAAATTACTTCCTTATAGTTATATTAGATCGGCTAAAACTATGTATTTTTATCATACTATAGTATATAAAATGTTATCTATATTTTTATATAAGTTCCAGAGGTGCAAAATGACCTTAGCTGTAGATAGTGCCTCCTTGAGTAGATAGTGCCTCCTTGAGTAATCGCAACTACTCATGGAGGCACTATGAAAAAATTACTGAGTGAAGAACTCAGTAATTTATTAATTACCTTAGGATCCAAGGGTTTCTTAGCATATGATATTGGTGAATTCTTCTTGGGATTTCCACCAAGTCAGGTATTCTAATACCGACATTTCAATGGCAAACTTGAAAATTGAAACATTGGTAGCAGAATACATGACTCAGTAGATATCTGGAGAAGAATTCACCAACACTAATTTCATTTATCCCATGTGAGCTCTTTAATAATCATGATCATGATTGGTAGTCTCTGAGTTAAAGTTAGGACTGGGATGAACTTCACGAAGAAGTGACATGGCAGACTCTAGAACCAATACACGCATAGATACAGACACACAAAAACCTATACATGGACGAAATAGATGTTTTTAAGACCTAGGACTCTAATCCAGTAATAACATTTACCTTTGCAGAGTGGATCACTTACCTCAGTCTTGTTTTCCTTGAGGTTCTTATCGAGTTGTTCAATAGCCATTAAGCAGAGTGGGCATGAAGGCTTGTCTCCTACAATGCTGTTTGCAAGGAAGTTCCCCGGGGCATATGCCCAAACTTGGACATACCTTAAATACAATCAATATTTTTCAAGTATTACCCTTAATATTTCAACAAAAAATACTATTTTAAAATCATAAGTTAATGAGTTTTTAAGAAATCGTAAGTTTTTGATGAACCTCCACAAAGAACTACCCTACAAAGAACATATAGTGTCAGGAAATAACGCATAAACTATTCATAAGTGTTCTCTTGAATCATAAATACGTGATTCTTTGATAAAACTCTGTCTAAATTAAAAATTGCAATTTTATGAATTTCCTTAATGTGTGAAATTAGCATATTTAGGGAAGAAATTTATCAAATATAATTCTCCCAGAAACCCATTAACAATTATGTCATCATGTTCACTGCCCAATAAAAGATAAACTATATATATAATTTTAAACACCAGCTGTGATATTAATTTTCATTTGGTAGACTTGGTCATAAAAACAATTTTGAAAGCCAATTATTAGACTAATTTTAACAGTTTTTTTGCCTTTCTTGTTGAGAGTTACTCTGTTTATCTGGTCTTTTCTATTACCTTCCCAAAGGCATTCCTAGTTACTGCTATCTAGTGGCTCACTCTGAGTCATTGCACTATAGTAATTTATTTATTTAGGGGTACACATTGCAAGTCGGATACAAGCCGGGTGGCAATGACATGAATATGGCCCATGTGCAACAATTACAAAAAAATAGTATACAAAAAGACCCCTTGTACGTTTAATAAAAACACATAGATATTTACTTAGCTGAACTTGGCCCGCCGAAATCCAGCCCACCGGTACAGTGGCATATTCCAAAATGGGTCTTACAATAGTTTTATAGGCCAATTCTTTCGTTAAACTGCTACTTCCCTTGAGATTCCTGATTACCCAGTGTACTGACTTAAATGCCTTACCAACCACTTAGTCGACATGTAATCCCCATCCTGAGTATTTGCTTACATACACCCCTAAATATTTACATGTGTCACTTGATGGAATAATTTCTTCCATTAGATCATAAACCCATTCCACGAGACTCTAGCCTATTTGTGATATTACTCTATACGTCTTTAAAATATAATTAATACCCATTCGTCGTATTCTCTATTAAATGTTCAGGGCGAAATGATTAAATTTAATCTAATTTCTTACCTGAATGTAGTGGATGGTTAATTTTTCGAAGTCATGCAAATAACGTCACTATGCGCAATATGTGATAAATCGCAAACTTTGCCAGTTTCTTAGGATGCAATGCAAACAATTGTTCACATTCCAAAAAGTGTTTAATATTAATAATGGCATTACAGAGTGCAAGAAGGAACAGCGGTAACAAATAGTTGCAATTTAAAGCAATATAATTAAAACCAAACGGCGATAGTGTCACTAAAGATTGTTCCTTCGTGGGTTAAATTATTAGCCCCATTCACGGTCATTTTTGTCGACTTTCAAGAAATCAATTATATATTTAGATGTGTTTGTTTAAAAAACCACGTTTTCCCAACATCAACTTTCTGCTCATTCACGTGACACATTTCTATATCCTCATTGGCTCGGAGAATATCCGGTGGACTGTTCTGAAATTTCTCATACTAGGAATTGGCGCCCGTGAGTTTCATTGGGTCGCCGGCAAGAACCGAGTCGCTCAGCTGATAGTGGGTTAAATTATTAGCCCTATTCACGGTCATTTTTTGTCGACTTTCAAGAAATCAATTATATATGTTGATGTTTTTGTTGGAAAAACACATTTTCTCAACTTCAACTGTCTGCTCATTCACGTGAAATTTTTCTATATCCTCATCGGCTCGGAGAATATCCGGTGGACTGTTCTGAAATTTCTCATACTTAAAATTACCGCCCGTGAGTTTCATTGGGTCGCCGACAAGAACCGAGTCGATCACCTGAGAGGTATTACATTTATTTGAGTTAAGATAGCCCTCCAAATTGTCCGTTTCTCTTGAGTTTTGAGGTAAACAAACATAAAACTCTTTACACTAAGCAGCTACTTGTGCGATTTCAGTCCAGTTACTAATTTTCAAAGAAAATACTTTTTTAAAGCTGATCAGGATAAATTTTCCGTTCTTTCTCTGTTACACAGTGAGAAAAAACTTCAACCAAAATACTACTTTAAATATATCTTGAAATTGCATAAGTTGAATCTTTCCAATTTATGTATGGACAACAGTATATTTGTTTGGAATATTTTGATAAATAATTTTAGTTTTTCTATCTGGCTTTGTAAATAATTGTCAAGATTTGTATTTTAGGTAAAGCCTGAACAAATCTCAGATAATTTGAAATTCTTCAAGGCAGTAGAGAGTAAGATAGACCCTGACAGGGAAAAATGGTAATTACACCCATCCAAAAAGGTCATCTACTCTACAAGTAGGTTACTATAAAGAATACTTAAGAAGATACAAGGCTCTCAGCAGTGTTAATCATGATCTAAAACGTATTCGTTCCATATTTTATTCCAGATTCCTCTGAGAAAGGGAAGAAGAAGCTAGATGAAGCAGAGGATGTCTCTGACCTGGCCATAAAGGCAGAAGGGGAACCATTGAAGAGACTAAGATATCCCTTCAAGAGGTATCTGATAATGATTCATCAGAAGAGGAAGATTCTAAAAAAATCATTTCTCCCCATTTCCTGTGGAACCCATTTGGAATTATTGGACCATGTAAGAGTAGAATCAGCCTTCATCAAACCATCCTCATTAATTCTAGTATCACAGTAAAGTTCCAGCAGGACTGGAGAATGATCGAACCCATTCTTCCATTAAATAAATATTGTCTATGTCGATGCCGGGACACATCTTTTTTTGCATCAAAATGTTATTTCTGTAGGAGGGGATACAGAGTAGCTGATAACAATTTTCCAGCATATTATGCTCATATTTAGCATATTTTTCATGAGCATGAGTAAACATTGAGTTATATGAAATTTCACTTATTTCATAGAGAAGCTGAAAAAATAAAACTAAAAATCATCATTCCTTTGGCTGTACATCATATCATTAGCATTATAACGTGGGTTGTTTCTTTGATTCATTTCTGTTATTTTTTTTACTACATTGAAGGATATAGCACTTTTCCACAGGATAAACACTTTATTCTAATGTTTGTTTCAACCCACTGACCCATCAGCAAAACAATACAATGTATGTACATTAGTCTTGTACCTGATGATGGCTTATTAAATCTGTTGAATGGTTCGTAAATAAAGAAGACAGGTTGAGCCAAAGTTCGAATTTAATTAAGAAAGTTGTCTGGTAAAAAACTCAGGAAGACTTCACAACTTAACGCTTCGCCGGCTTGTTAGT